>OY829525.1:10910947-10983650 GCA_963691665.1 Clepsis dumicolana
TTTGTTTACCAACGTACCATATAGTGAAACCTTAAATATTCTTAGATGTCACTTAGAAAGGAAGCGTTTACATCCGGGGGAGGTTTGTGAGTTAATAGAATTAGTAACTTTATGCATGAAACAAAATTATTTCAGATTTAATGGTCAATATTATTTGCAGAGTGATGGTTTAGCAATGGGGTCACCTCTTAGTCCTTTAATGGCTGACGTTTTTATGGATAACTTTGAAAAACAATATATAGTGGGGAACAGCAATTTAGTATATTATTATAGGTATGTTGATGATTTAATTTTATGTTGGAAGGGGAGTATGAGGCAGCTAGATTTGTTTATTAGTGCTCTCAATAACAAACATCCAAAAATAAAGTTCAAACGAGAATTAGAGGAAAATCGTTAATTAAATTTTCTGGATTTAACTATTACAAGAGTAAATAATAGGCACCAGTTTCAAATTTACCGTAAGCCTACGTACACAGATACTGTCATCCTGCAAATTCTACTCACCCATGGCAGCATAAACTGGCTGCTTTCCATTGTTATGTACATAGACTACTAACTGTACCTCTGTCGAAAGAGCATTATGATTCTGAGTTACATACTATATATCAGATAGCAACAACAAATGGTTATAGTGCAGCAATGGTTAATAGTCTGGTTCAAAAGAAGCAGGGACGGATAGTGAATAGCATGCTTTACTCTGCGTTGCCATCTCAGCCTACTAACAAATTTAGATCTAGTATTACTTATGTTGGCCGGTTGTCTGACTAGATTTATAATATTTTAAAATCAAATAACATCAATGTTGCCTTTAAGACTACTAATTCTTTACGTTCTAGACTTTGTAATAACAAAGAAAAGGTGGATAAAGGGAACAGGTCGGGCGTATATAAACTCACTTGTGGCGACTGTAGTCAAGTATACATTGGACAAACCGGTCGAAGCTTTGATACTAGATTTAAAGAGCATGTCTCGTCATATAGGCATGATCATCCAGAGAAATCAAACTTTGCCAAGCATTTATTAGAAACGAATCATTCGTTGTTAGACTCAGATACGTACGAAATTTTACATTATTGTGATAAGGGTTTGCGGCTATCGGTTTTAGAACAATTGGAAATAATTAGGTACAACAACATGGGGTCTATTATTAATGAACAAGTTAATTTGGTTTCTTCTCCTTTGTTACGACTTGGTTCTAATTTTAATAATGTGTCATAGTAATAATGAGAACATGACTTCTCTTTTTACCGTACTCGGTTAGAAATAACGGGGTACCTGGCGTAGATTAAAAATAAAAATAAAAAGGGTAGTTTGGAATTCATTTCTTAAAAAAGGGTAGTTTAGGACTTACATAAAAGGGTAGTTTGGAATTTATAAAATATTAGTGGGTACGTTGGTTTTGTCATTAACTAAGTTGAGTACATGGTTTACATATGTCAGTAGTGGAAGTGGTGGCATGTTGAGCGGTTGTTGTTGTGCTTCGTAAATGGCCTCGTGGAGAGTGCCGAAACGCGTCAGCGTTTAGTATAGTGGTGGTGGTGATAGTTGGGTCTGTGTGGCATGTGTTGATTCGTGTAGCAGTGGAGGTGGAGGTGTTGCATGGAAACATACATTTGCCGCACAGATATAACTATTTGTCATTAGTGGTCGCGGGTGAGCAAAGTAATTGTTTTTTAGTTCATAAATATGGACCTCCGCAAAGTAACGCCTGATTCAATAAATTATCATCATCATCAGCCTATTTATGTCCCACTGCTGGGCACAGGCCTCCTCGCAGAATGAAAGGGCTTGGGCTACAGTTCCCACGCGGGTCCAATGCGGATTGGGAACTTCACACACGACATATTATCATGATACTCGGGACTTAATCGAGTAAAAAATATATATTTAAATTTAAATACCTCGACGTTTCGGACGCGCCATTGCGTTTATGGTCTCGAAGGGACTCCACACATGAGTTTTATGGCCTAGCACTAGCAGAAATATGAAGTCGGTGCTTTATTCAAAGAATAGCCCACTCGCAAAGCACCGACTTCATATTTCTGTTAGTGCTAGGCCATAAATCTCATGGCTTTAGAGATTTTTTTAAGGCGGTTTTACTTTTTTGTTTAATTTTTTTTTTATAATTACTTACACGAGGAAGAAGCAGAGAAGAACTTGAGGAAGTCCATCGACATCGGCAGAATAAACATCAGCACCACGATAAACATCGACGTGACGCCATCTTTCACCTTCCTGCAAACAAATAAATACAAACCCTGTTATTCATAATCCTATTTTAACTAAAATGCCGTTAAAGTTCGTTTGTCTTTTTTTGTCACATCGGCATTTCCGTTAGTGAGAAGAAGACAAAACCTATTTTAGCTAATGGAGGCTTGAGTGACGTTTATGAATAAGGCCCAAAGATCGTGTATGATATGAAGAGATGTATGAATGTGGATGAGGCTAAAGAGGTGTGCAAGGATCGTAGCAAGTGGCAAGCCATAGTTTTTGCCTACCCCTGTAGTAAAGAGGCGCGATATATGTATGTATGTATGTTTGTATGTAAATAAATAATTAAATTAAAAACAGTACTTTCTGATACAAGCGCGGAAGTGTGAAAATGACACTTCCGCACGTGTACTAAGCGACAAAATATCAATGGAACCAAATGTTGTTAGCCAGGCGTGCGCGGGCCTTCATCACCGGCCGGCATCTGGCTGACGGCTGAACCTATTTTGATGAAACTTAGCTGACCACCATCTCTGTTAAACTAGCTTACGATGAAACCGAAGAATAAGAGGGACGGGGCTAAGTTCCCATGGGGGCCCAGTGCAGATTGGGAACTTCACAAACACCATGAAATAAATTACTTCGCAGGAGTGTGCCGTTTTCTTCACAATGTTTTCCTCCAAAAGCTCATGATATTACAAATGTAATTTCTCACATAAATTCGGAAAAGTCAGCGGTGCGAGCCGGACCTCGAAACGACGACCCTCTGCTTGAGAGGCCATAGGTCAAACCACCAGGCTACTTACATAGTGGTGAGGACATCAGCCCAGCCGGGCATGAAGCCAGGCTTCCTGAAGATGTACAGGAACACCGCCAGGATGAACAGGAACCCTGAAGCCTGGAGGAACAAATTGTAGAATAAATGGCAGAACCAGAGGGTCGAGCACGACTTTACGAATGCTGCGTCACGTAAAATCGAATAGTAAACGTTGTCGAGTTTGTATGGCATTTGGAACAGCGCCCGCCCGTGAGCGTATTTGGAACTAAAATTTAGTATGAGGTTTCTCGATCTCGATACGATAACCGTAACGTTACGCAGCATTCGTAAAGTCGTGCTCGACCCTCAGACCCTCCTTCACAAATGTCAGTTTTCGATGACAATTCGGTGTCAATTACTGATTTGAAGAGCTCTTGTTTTAACGCGCTTCATATTGGCAAAGAAATGTAGTTGGAACTAGCTTTCGCCCGCGACTTCGCTACCGTGGCAAGATTCTCTCCCGTGGGAATTTCGTAAAATCCCGCCTTATACCGGGCGTACATTATAAAAGGAACCTCTATGCCAAATTTCAGCTTTTTAGGTCCAGGGGTTTGGGCTGTGCTTTGATCAGTCAGTCAGTAAGTCAGTCAGTCAGTCAGTCAGTCAGGACTTGTCTTTTTTTTATATATAGATGTTGTCATTTCACATTTTTAATACTATAATTTGATTAGTTGTCTGTATTCTGCTTGGAAAGAGGAACACAAGAATAGTTTTAGATTTTCACTAAGATTAATAATTGATTTATTAAAATGTGCTTTTTGAAAAGGACGAAACTCCAGTTATACGTTAGCATGGGTCCATTGCCTCGAACTTAGTAAAAGTAAAGACGTTTATAACGACAATGATGTGACGTTGTCAAACTCAAAATTAGACTTTTTTTTCTCGTGAATAAGGTAAAGGCATTTCATCCATTCGTTCGTAGTATTGATAATATTGTTTTTTTCAACCCCCGACGAAAAAGAGGGGGTGTTATAAGTTTGACCTGTGTATCTGTGTGTCTATGTACCTGTGTATCCGCTCCCAAACGGATGGACCGATTCCGATGCGGTTTTTTTTTAATCGAAAGCTACTTTAATCGAGATGGTTCTTAGCTAAGTTCCATCAAAATCGGTTCACCCGTTGTTGAAATATAGAACTTTGAAAGTCAAAAGTATTTATTTGGAAGAACTATGGTATTTTTACAGCTTGAAATGTTGCAATGACAATGTCGGGGGTATTTCAACTTGTCTACGTAGGTTGGGTTATTCTGGTGTGACCGGGTGCATCCTTACCTTTTCGTGGAAGGTGACTGGCCCCAGGTTCCTGTACTTGTCCTTGATGACCTTCATGGTGGTGGTGGAGCCGGACGCCAGGTCCGCCTTCTTGGCAGCTTCGCTGTTGGGCCTGCGGCACACCACATGGTGTTACACTCCATAAAGCTGATTATTTTAAATCATGTACAGTCGAGGAAATTAATTCCTGACCAAGGAGGATAGTATACGGGGTGTCAAAGCCCATACTTCGAATCGTTCCCCGCAGTCATGTTAAAATTCAGGCAATTTCTAGATGGCGCCAAGGTCGTAGCCAGCGGGTCAAATAATAACAAAACAGCGGTACGAATGTGTCACTCAAGCAAGGTAGATGGCGCTGAATGTAAATAAGAACGATTCAAAGTATGGGCTTTGACACTCCGTATATTATCCTCCTTGTTCCTGACCCACCATGGAACCTTTTCACAGTAAACATCATAGTGACATCGCATAGCTTGACGAGGACAATCGCTATGACGTTTACTATGAAAATGTTCTATGGTGGGTCAGGAATTAATTTCCTCGACTCTACAATAATTTATTGAATCAGGCGTTACTTTGCGGAGGTCCGTATTTATGAAACACACACAGATATAACTATTTTACGCTTGTGGTCGCGGGTGAGCAAAGTCATTGTTTTTAGTTCAACATATACAAAAATTAGATACATTACAAACTAAAGGGAAATCAGATCCACAATACATGCTTCGTCGAGAGGGTAAAAAAACAAAATTCTTAAACAACAAGCTTCGCTAATTAACTTATAATTAAACTAAAAAAAAAATTACAATAAAATGAAAATACGAAAGCACATACACAATATACGTATAGTTATTTATGGTACAAGTGTGGAAAGTAGGCAATTCCCAACGAGTATCGGTGATCTTACAAACGAACTTAAGCGAGTGCTTTAAACCGACACGAGTTGGGAATGACCTACTTTTCCACACAAATGTTATACTACCTTTTACAATGCATTATGCGAGGAAATTGATTTCAATTGGTTGTGCTGTGCACTTTGAGAATTAAATTAACTGGTAACATTCCGGAGTGGGAACTGACCTGAACATCCCCATGTAGGTGACCTGCAGGGAGATCCAGACGAGGATCTGCATGAGGAGCATGGGCGGCGTACTGTACAGCATGAAGAAGAAGAAATTCACCGAGCTCGCGATCTCGGGGAACTCGCTGCAACAATGGACTGTTGTTACACAAGGCAAGTTTTTAACGATTTTCAGGCGACAAAATTTTTTATATTCTCAATTAAGATGGTCTGAATTAAAGTGGCCTAACTCTAGGGAGGGAATTCAATAGGGCAGGGGTGGCGAACCTTTACTGGTGAATATGCCATTTTTATAAAAAAAAAAATATTCATGGATATGAATGGACATGGATGACGTGCCATCCAAGAATCTTAACTGTAGGGATTACATTTTTGACAGTGTTTTTGGCTGATTAAAAAAATACAACTATCAATCAAGTTTACGCATTTTGTCCCGTGCCACCTCGCGCACGCGTGCCATATTTTCGCCATCCCTGCAATAGGGCAATTGAAACTTTGACACTTCTGCACTAACGTCCTCTTGACGTTTCTAAACTTACCTGTCAACTAGACACTTAGAATGTTTCTAACTTTAACATCTACCCTTCCCCTTTTCTTTCTTCTCTTTCTAACTTCCGCTTCCAGAAAAATATTACTTGTACAATCGTCTTGTGTTGTCTGTGCCGTCCATAACTTTATGTTATTTATTTTAGGTCACCCGTCTGTTCCTTCCCAAAAAGTTTAGAATCCCTAAACCAAACAATCTTCTCACGTGTGTAATGTCTAAACGTTGACATTGGCAAAATACTCCTTGTAATAAAAAAAAAAACTTAGAAAAAAAAACATAAAACAATCCTCTAAGCCATGAGTTTTATGACCTACCACTAGCAGTAATCAGTAATATAAAGTCGGTCGGAATATTCTTTGCAATGCTGACTTCCAGCCGCAAATACTTGAATAGCCTCAGAAAATATATTAAACACATGATACGTGCCTATAAAATTTGAGGGTTGCCCTCGATTCCCCTGGGATCCCATCACCAAATCATGACTTGGTTACAATGGGACCACCTCAGGAGTATACCCTTTCGAATAAATAAATAATTTTGTAAATCGATCTATACCTAATTGACGGAGTAATCGATGTAAAAAAGCATACATACAGTGGAACGTAGAACCTCCTCCTTTTTTGTAGTCGGTTAAAAAGGGCAAGGGTGAAAGCCATTAAAAAAAAAACTTAGGTACCTGTCAAATATGCCCTTAAAAGCCGAGTTGGTAGCAGTGCCGACCAGCGTGCCGCAGCCGCCGAGTGTGGACGCGTACGCAATGCTGAGGTAATAGCAGATTGTGATGTCGCTAGGCATTGGTGGTCTGGAACAATAATAGTAGATTGTTGGAGGTTGCGGTGTTATGCAGGGGTAAAGGTTGTTTTGTGGCTTAGTCATGCCATATGATTTTAGTGTTGTATCAATTAAAATACCCTCGACATAAAAAAAAACCTATAATTAAAACTATGCTAACTTTTGCGTAGTCGGGTCGTGCCGTCTTTTTGTATTCGTAAGCCTACCGTAGGTACGGCAGCAAAAGTTAACAGAGTTTCTAATTAAAGTACCAGGGCTCAAACATATTTTTTACAGATTTTCTTTCAGGGGATTTTTTTTTTCAATTTTGCATAGGTATTAAAGATATCAACGGGCTCCCGGAATCTGGTTCCCAAAATTATACTGAAGACATCAACGGGTTCTCAGTTTTTGATTTAAACTTGACAAAACCCCCCGACACTTGTATTACAAAATGTAATATCTCAAAAACGGCTGAACCGATTTTGATAAAACATGTCTAAGAACCATTGCTAGAAATCCTGCTTTAAAAAAAAACCGCATTCAAATCGGTCCGCTTGGAAGTTATGATGCCATAGACAGATACACAAATAGTATCTTCACATAAATTTGACATGTGTATCTGTCAGATACACATGTCAAATTTATAACACCCCTCTTTTTGAGTCGGGGGTACAAATACATAGTAACAGTGAACAGTAGGTACATATTTCAGTAAGTACTTAAGCAAAATCTGAATGAACTGACACCAATGTCAACTTTTTTCACCTCCAACACAACAAAAAGGGTTGTTATAAGTTTGACCGCTATGTGTGTCCGTATGTCTGTCTGTCTGTGGCACCGAACGCTCAAGCCAGACACACAGACACACATAGCGGTCAAACTTACAACACCCATCCTTTTGCGTCGGGGGTCAAAAATTACACTAAAGGCTGATAAATGCTTGGAAAGTCATTAAGAAAAAAGCTGCAGTAAGCGGGCCGGGGGAATGCGTCGTGATTGGTTCATAACTTGTCATCTCGCTTGTCATCTGGTCGAATGAGCCGCGAATCGAGGCCAGAGAGATTTATAGGTGGTATATCTACCTAAAATTAATAAATGACATTCTTAGGCGCCTCCAATTCGATTGTAATGTAACGGTGACGTGACACCACTACAAGGTTGGGTCACGGGAATAACTGTCATAGGGATCAAGGTTCTCCGGGCCGTCTATGGTTCGTTAAAAAAAAACTATAGGGTCGTATAGCAACTCACTCGTCATCCTGCGCGTCCTTGACCGGCTTGCCGTCCTTGCATTCCTTGCCGTCGCGCGGCGCGCGCCGCCGGCTCACGTACACATCGCCCAGCCCTTGCGACGCCAGCACCTCGAGTATCGCCTCCACGATGGGCACCATCATGGTGGTCGCCGCCGCGTTCGACACCCACATCGATATGAACATAGTCACGAACGTCAGCCCGAAGTTCAGTCTGGGGAACGATGCCAAGCTTGGAGAAGTTCGAAACGACGGCGTTGACGTTTCAAAGTCCAGTAATTTAAAAATCTTTTGTAAGATTTTGATGAAACTTTTGGAACTTAAATTTAGTATGAGGTTTCTCGATCTCGACACGATAACCGTAACGTTACCCAGGATTTGAAAAGTCGTGCTCGACCCTCAGTCGCCGAATGAAAAGGTTGGTCACTTTTCGACTCTATGGCAACGAGTTAAGGTCGATAAGAGGCGAACCCTTTCATTCCGCAACTATACCTACTAGTGGCTTTGTACTTGTAAGCTGTAGACCTCCCGGGATCATTAATTTTTTTTTTGTGTAGTCAAAAACTCCTATAATAAATCCTGAAATTCTTAGTTTCAGAAAAAAAATTGAGTTGTGAAATGATTATTTTGCGAAACGAATCAGTTGTGAAACGTTTGTCGGTGAAATAAAAGGACACCGAAATTAACGGATCATTCACGTATATCAGTCGAGAATAGCCCGACATGTTTCGGACTAATCCGTAGTCCTTCCCTTGAAGCGTGTGCTCCCAGAGGAAAAATTACAGATTAGTCCGATACACAGGCTATTGTGTGGATACGTGAGTGATCCGTTAATTTCACCGTACCCAATTATTAATATTATTATTTCACATAATACACTAGCAGCTCATAGAACTGAAATGTGTATATCACTGCACTCGTGTTTTAAATCTTTTTTAAGTGATTGTCTAGTCTATTTTTAAAACTGTTAGATCAGCTTCACAGAACTCTTGGCGAAAACTCGTGCTCGAGACACTGGTTGTCAAAAAAGAAGTACTTAACATCTACTTTCTAACCATTACCTCCTGTGGGAGCATCCGACAACCTGCACAGTCCATAAAGCGACCCGTTTAGGCAGCTTAGAGTGCTGAACCCCGGCCGCAATCATCAGGCCCCCCATGAACATCATGTTGGTCTCCTTCATGTACGCTGCGCAGGTCTTGTCCGAGTCCAGGATACCCATCGTTGGGAAGAGCACGATGGGCAGCATGGATGTAACGGGCAATGGGAGGAGCTCCAGCACCCAGTATGTTGCCATTATGAGGACCACGTACATGCATTTGTAGGCCTGGAAAAAAAACATTTTTTTTATTGTAGTAGAATAGGTAGGTAGGTCGCTATGTAGCGATAAGGCCGCCCATTGCTACCTTGTATTTTTTGTACCTTTTTTTCAGTTTTGTTTATTATGTGGTGTTCAATAAAGAGTTCTTGTGTTGTATTGTATTGTATAGTATTGTACAGTGTAAAAACAAAAGGTAAGGTGATACCATAAAGCAGACAAACGGGAGGCGCCTTTGGCTTATCTATGCACTACAATTTTTTTCCCACTTTTTGAAGGGGACGAGGAACACACGTACAGCACACGTCTGCGGTCATGTCAAAATTTGTTACGTTCCTACAAACTCACACTAAAACAAAAGTGTCACACAAATGCCAAAAACACTTTACGCACACAATCAACAGACCCTGTGCATTTTGGTCAGACTTCATGTTAGAGTTTTGGCAGAGGGGAAATCGCGCGTTAACATGTCCATTCCTATCCTGCACATTTTGTCGCTTGTCGCGCAGTGCGTCCCTTTCATAGTGACGGAATCAGTGAAGGACACACTGAGCGACAAGCGACAAAATGGCGCGCGTGCTAGCTCCCCTGCTCTTAGCTCGCGATAGCACTCATTCTATTTGAATGCGAGACTACAAGCCTGTCTCTAAGTGCATACGGTTTGTAGGTTAATCTACGCAGTCACTTAACATTACTGCATGTCAGTGCACACGCGACTTACAACGGAATTTCCATTAAGAAAACATCTAACAAAACATCTCCATTTCTTTCCTGCTCTAAGAGTGATACAAATCGCGTGTGCGGTAGGTAGGTTTTTTTATACGACAAGGAAGGCAAACTAGCAAGTGGGTCACCTTATGGTCAGTGATCACCGCTGCCCAAAGACACCCGCAACCCCGGGGGGTTTGCAGATACGTTGCCAACCTAGAGAGCTAAGATGAAATGCCTCTTGTGCCCGTAATTACACCAGCTGTCTTACGCTCCAGTCGCTCCACGCTGGAGCACAACAGTGTAAGCACTGCTGCTTAACGGCAGGATTAGCGAGTAAGATGGTGGTAGCGATCCGGACGGACGTCGCACAAGGTCCTACCACCCGCGTAGCCTGACGACGAGCGTTTTTAGCGCGCGTTAGTCAAGCGGACGCAACGCCGCGACAGGTTTATTTGGTCGTTTAATAATTTGCCTTTTTTTAATAATTTCTTTTTATCTTTTAACAAAAAGGGTGATGATCGAAACAGATTTTAAAAAACAACGCGGAAAGGATTTCATGAGTCATCTATCAATCATTTACCTAGTTTTTTTTTTTCTTCAGTCCATAAAAGGTTAACAACCATGACCTATCCTTTTATTGAATACTTCTTTTACCCGACTGCGAAACGCAAAGGAGGGTAATGTGTTTATTTACAAAATAAGTCACTTAAGCAGCCTTTTTTTTACGTCCCAATGCTGAACACAGGCCTCCTCTCAGAATAGGTAACAGCAAGTAACAATTAAATAACAATAAGATATGAATAATGATATTGTTATACCTTTTAACATGATGGTTACTTATTTTCAAAAAGTGTTATTGAATAAAAAGACATCAAGATTGTTCACCTTCATTCTAATGCTGAAAAAACTAAGTAGCTATACTGTAGATTAGTATATAAATAAATAAATAAATATCACAGGACAATTGACATCAATTGACCTAAAGTCCCAAACTAGGCAATGCCTGTGTTAGTAGACAAAAATTAAGTAAGAATTTTTTTTTTACTTACAGGATCATGTTTGAGTATTGGAATAGGTAACAGCAGTATTGGTGTCAACACCACCAATAAGGACTTCCAGTATATGGAGAAAAATAATGTTATTCTTTGGCATAACGTAGCACTGGATCTTGGTCTAGAAAAGAAGTATGTTGTTGCACTGAAAAAAAAAAGTATATCATAAACACCTGCCGACCCATGCTGTTAGGACTGAAAAAAAAACATGCCATAGCATAGAAATACATGGCCCAAGTTTGATGGGTGATACTGATTCGATAATGGTGCATTGTAGAATAGTTATCTAAATTAAACTAAAATAGGAAATAATACTCATTCTGAGAGGAGGCCTGTGCCCAGCAGTGGGACGTAAATAGGCTGAATTTGATGATGATGAGGAAATAATAATGTCTAGAGAAAGCGCTCAAGTAATTAAAAAGTCGCAGTTTGCAGAGCGAGGTTCGAGATTACGGATTAGTGGCGTTCAGATCAAGTCCCATAGAATATGAGAAAATTTTAAAAACTGAAAAAATCCACAAAAGGATAAATTTTGAGTTCATACCCAACAACAAACTTAAAAAGAGAAAAAACATTATTATGCCTCTCACTCAATGTGTTTTAAAAAAGTGTTGCCAAGTTTTTTTTTTCATAAATAATCATGAAATTTTCAGTTCAATAGTAAAAGAAAAACATATATAATAAAATGACATGAACAGTGTGCAGCATTCATTTATTAAGTGTTTAAGTCAATGAATATGCAACACTATATTATATTAAGAATGTGTAAGAAAAAACATGCAAAGTGCATAAAAAAATGAATCTACTGGGTTGCTGTTAATAAACTTACAAAATTTTGTTAGTACTTGGCAGGTAGTTTACAATATTTGATAACAACACTGAGAATCCTTTACATATTCTGTAAAGAAAATCATGACAGTTTGAATGTTAAACTTTGGTTTTAATACTACATTTAAGATAACTGTCAGCATAAGCAGTTCACCTTTTTTCTAATACTGAAAAAACTAAGTATACATTGTGTACACAATGGGCTTACACAAGATACTGTATTTTTATTCATTTGGCTGAAAGGATCTAAACCCATGGCCAAAAAAAAAGGCTACATTCCTTCTTAATAACAACTTTGTGACAGATGAGATTTAAAAATATTGCTACTAGCTGTCCCTATTCTAATGCCATTATGCTCACATTCATTACTGTGTTCATTTTTTAATTTCAGAACCTAAAGGGTGCGATCCGTGGTAGTTTTACAGTGGTTGTACAGTCAGCAACAAAAGTAGCTAAGCAACCGACGCGTTCACAAAGATCTAAGCACGGCTCTATTGTTATAAACAAAAGAGCTTGTGAAGATCATTGTGATTGGTTCAGTTGCTTAGCTACTTCTGCTGCTGACTGTATGATTATGGCCTGGACGGTAAAGCCCGCGCGTGGATCATGGCAACACCGCTGTTTTGTTAGAGTCTTGTGTAAATCTCGCCCGTCGATCGCACCCTTGAGACATACAGAAAAAAAACATGAATTAACATTAAAAAAATTTAACTTACCGGCCTTCTTCAGGAACTCCGTTCTCCACTCGATTGGTGATATCCCCAGCTCCGGCGTTGCCGTTCGACATTTTCGCGGCTTTGAGCTTTCGACCGAAGTGTTAATTCAGAAAAGCAGGTGGATTTATCTATTTGGTTACATTCCCACTGATACCTGGAAATAAATAAACCCTTGTTTAAGAAATCAAGCACATTTAGCTCATTTATATAGCGTTTCCCGTATTACATTTGTACGAGAGTTGTAGAAAATTAATATTAAAATAATTAAGGTCGGGTCGAGAAAAATTCAAACAAAACGTAATTGTGTGCTTTAATTTTAAATTGACAAGTGTGACAATCCAATGCACGTTTTGACTTGTCATCTGTCAAGTATCTTGACAAATGTGTAACCAAAACAAAAGCGGAAAAAGTTAGATCTTGATGTTGGCAGCATGTGTTGCGTTTCGTTATGTATAAAATGACAGTAATATTAATTTATTTGATTACTGTGACTTTGAAGAATAAATCTAAAAATTATCATACAACGTGAAAAGTAAGTAAATTCTAACATCCTGCTAATTTTGAATCTGAATAATCACCAGATGTTATTTTTTAACCGACTTCATTGTAAATATTTATCATCACGAAAAATGTGTGATGCGAATAAAACGCAACACATGTTTACAAAGAGCGCTATGTAATAATAATTATTATACACTTTTAACTTTTATTTCAAGCAAATGAATAAAACTGCTTCAGTGGTTTTCTGGGACTGGGAAACGCTGCCAAATGATTTTGATTTCCGGCACGAGTGAAGTAACAATTTTTACTAACCCTAAGCTTTTGACTTAAATTTTTACTATATTTGCTTGCCGTAAAGTACACCATCGCTTTAAGAAAGGCATCAGTAGCTGACAGAATGTGACTAGGACAGACAGACGACTCTGGCTGTGACAGAACTTTAATTTACAGAAATAAACAGAAAAACAACAGACATGGCTGTATGGACTTAGTTTTCTTTTCCCTTTCCCTTTCCTTTGGAATGAATCATTTTAAAAAAATCTGCGTAGCAATCTTTGTAAACTCAACGCTGGCTCAATTCAATGCTACCACAATTCACAACAAAAACGTCAGTTCAGTTATGACAGATAAATGATAATAAAACAATTGAATATCGGAGCTAAGTTGTTTGATGTTAACGGATTAAATACTGGTTTGCTACTGTATTTAAGTAATTCGAGTTGTATGAATACATCATGGCAAAAGAAGTAAAGGCAGAGGCGGAAGGTAAGTTATTAAGGTTAATTTTACTTCGGTGTCTTTCTGATGCATCTAACGATGTAATTCCACTTTAAACTTAGTTCTGCGTATTGGTTTCCGGTCCAATAAAGCAATGATATTATCATATTATAAATAAAGTGAGCCCAAGTTCATACGCGTCCACCGAAAGATTTAAAGAGCTTATTAATTGGTCAAAATTTGTAGGTTATGTTTTGGTAGTGAAACATCATAATTATTTCATTAATGCCCGTTATACGCATTACATCAAGAGTAATACTTGCTCGTAGTATACAGTTCCCTAACCTTGTCGAAATTAGCATATAACTAGTCATTATATCTACAATTTACGCTTATGAAAATCTTAATCGGCCAGCACTCCAATAGGAAAAACTTAAACTAATTTTCATAATATATCTGTGCATTAAATTACTAGCAGGTAGTATTGCATTCTCACTGTGCATATTAAATACTGGGTGAATAAGGAAATCTATAATAAAAGTATGGTTTGCTGGCATTCATATTTTTTTTAAAGTTCAAAATTTTCCTATTTTTCTTAACATTTTAGTTAGGTAACCTCTTTTATTTCTTTAGGTGTTCGTGTTACAACGTAAATAATAGTATTTTGCGAGTTGAATCCCAGGAGTCTTTATCAAGTAGGTACCTGGGCGGAAAAGACAATGTGTGTCTTAAAACATGGAAAAACGTGCATCCCCAAAAACGACTTAGCTACTCTTGGATCGATTTTTTGCCCCCTAAACCCTCAATGAAGGCTACTGCTAGTCAAAAATCTTCTGTCAATTTCCACCAATCACAGGCCAGTAGCTTGTCCCTCATTGGTGGAGAATAACAGATAGACCTCACTCGACACTGGCGATCCTAGCCGATTTTTGATTCGCGATTTTTCATTACCAAATTTAATCAAAATTGTTAGAGCTTTGTCTGACATAGTAAATATAGTTTTATACAAGTCTAGCTCCTGAAGAAATTATCGTTTAATCGTAGTTTAAGGTTCACTAGCACATAAATAATATTATATTATTTTACTCTGTCTGATTTTGTCAAAGTGTTGTTCAGTCTTGTTTTATACTACCTGGATCCTGTAACACAGGGATTCCTAGCACAGGATCCAGAAGCCGGTTTTATGTTGTATGTTTTTCGAAAACAATAAATTGTTTTCATTTTCATTTTTTTCACTTATTATGCTAAAATGATGATCATACTGACATGATCATTACTTACTTGTGTATTTTTAACCAACTCAGGTTAATGCACATAATTGTCAGGAGTGACTTGTTTGCATACAATAGCATCTGACGTCGCAGCAAGAAGGTATATACCTAAGTGGCCTGAGATATAGTAATTGTATATGTTTGTAACATGGTCATTGATTGTGATCTAATAACAGACACCATAGTTTAGACTTATTACATTTATCGCTACTTTTAAGGGAACTGTAATTTTTTCCAGGATAAAACGTGTTATTCTTTGTATAGGTAAACTATATTACCAACTGATAAGTGTTACCAAACTTTGTTCAATAGTTTTTGCGTGAAAGAGTAACAAGCAAACATACATCTATCTATCCTGAGGAACACCGAAGAACCCTAATATTGCGTTTAGTCTCTGTTTATCTAATAGCCATTGTTTTTAACCCCCGACGAAAAAGAGGGGTGTCATAAGTTTGACCTGTGTATCTGTGTATCTGTCTGTGGCATCGTAGCTCACAAACGGATTTACTCAAAGCTAGTTTAATCGAGATGGTTCTTAGCTAAGGTTCATTAGAATCGGTTCACCCGTTTTTGAAATATTGAACTTTGAAATGACGATGTCGGGGGTTTTTCAACTTTTCTATGTTGGTTAGGTTATTGCATTTGATGCCATGAAAATTTTAATCATTGTCGTTGAGTTTAGGTTTTCCTGCATCAAGTGCAAAGGATAGACGACAAAAGCCATTAATAATAGAACAGGTGTTTCAACCTCATTATCAAAACGCAATACTATACAAAATTATCATAAGTTCACAGCAAAATTTTTATTTGCACAAGTGTTTTTCAATGTTGTATGTTTATGATATTACAGAATGTCTGTCTTTCAGCTTTATTGTAAAATATTGCTTCAGTTATTATATCTGTGACACTTTTGTTTTCATGAATTACTTTGATTATTATCTCGCTAATTAACCGGCGTTTTACCCACTTGAGATTTCTACGTCTAACTTTATTTCCTCAAGTTTCATGCATGCATTCTTAGAAATAGTTTTTATAACCTAATCAACTTAGTAAAGTTGAAAAACTCCCGAAATTGTCATTTGAAAGTTCAGTGTCAAAAACCGCGTAACCGATTTTTGTGAAATTTAGCTAAGAATCATCTCGATTAAACTAGCTTTCGATTAAAAAAAGCCGCGTCCAAATCTGTCCATCCGTTTGGGAGTCACGATAGCACAGACAGATACACAGATACACCCATACACAGGTCAAACTTATAACACACCTCTTTTTGCGTCGGTGGTTAAAAAAGAAGCCAAGTCCAAAGCCTTTTTAGTAATTTGTTTTATTTAACTAACACTAACTACTCGTGTCTACCGCCACCGATTACGTTAGCCATTTTGGCATCGCACTTTATTCCTCTAATTATTATTTTCCTATCTTTCACACCTCGCTAGTCTCCTCGTTTCCTCTACCAACTAGAACCTCCCCCCCCCCTCTCCCCTCAAAATAACGGCTCATTGGCATCAGATACTACCAAAAAACTGCCCCACGCATCGCTTCTGAATACCACAATCGAAGTCCAAGGTGATTCGCTTACGCAAGCCTGGAGTATTTATAAAACGGAGGCGTGGCTTGACGTCACTAGAAGTTTTTTGGATTCTGCTGGGAACATAAATCGCGCTATGGAACGGTAAACAGTTGACCGAAGGATTGTTGGTTGCTCCCATAAATAACCTGCGCAACTCGTTGTTAGGTGTTAGCCCAGTAGGATAATGAAATGGGTGTTATCGCTAGTCGAAAATCCGCTACTGGAGAGAGAGAGAGAGTGAGGTCTATCTGTCAATTTCCACCAATCATAGGCCAGTAGCTGACCCCTATTTCACCAACTTTACAATTGTCAGTTAATTTTTTGATTGGGAACTTCACACACATCATGGAATTGCTTCGCAGGAGTGTGCAGGTTTACTGACGATGTTTTCCTTCACCGATAAATTACAAATGTTTTATTCTGCACATAAATTCCGAAACACTCAGAGATGCGAGCCGGGGTTTGAACCTACGACCCTCTGCTGAGGCCATAGGTCGAACCACTAGCACTAGGCTATAACGGCATGTTTAAAAATTCTTAAAACATATTTGCATTGTTTTTTTTTTTATACAACGAAGAAGGCAAGCGAGCAAGTGGGCCACCTGATGGTAAGTGATCACCACTGCCCATAGACACCCGCAACTCCGGAGGGTTTGCAGATGCGTTGCCAACCTAGAGGGCTAAGATGAAATGCCTCTTGTGCCCGTAATTACACCGGCTGTCTTACTCTCCACACCGGAACACAACAGTGCAAGCACTGCTGCTTAGCGGCAGGATTAACGAGTAAGATGGTGGTAGCGATCCGGACGGACCTCGCACAAGGTCCTACCACCCGCAAACCACATTAAGTACTCTATCTGTAGCGATAAGGCCGCCCATTGCTACCTTGTATTTTCTTTGTGTCTTATTTCTTGTCTTGACTGTTATGTGGTGTTCAATAAAGAGTCATTGTATTGTATTGTATTGTATTGTAATGAACCTCATCACCTGACATACAGCCGCGTAAGTCTTACGCACTTGTCTATCGAGTACGAGTATCAACTCTAGTAAGCTTTGTGGTTATAAAGTAAATCATCATCATCATCATGTCAGCCGAAAGACGTCCACTGCTGGACGGCAGCCTCCCCCGCGGCTCTCCACTCAGAACGGTCTTGTGCTTTCCGCATCCACTGCGGTCCTGTAGTCTTTACTAGGTCATCGCTCCATCTTGTTGGAGGCCTACCGACAGCTCGTCTCCTGGTCCGTGGAAAATAAAGTAAATGCTATTTTTGAAAACACTAGTGTTTATCTTTTCAATAGACATTATGCTCATCCAAATCCAGTAGGCTAGACGTTGCTATTTCAAGTATACCATAGTTATCAATACACTTTTTTTCTTTGGGCAGTTGTGTAAAAACATCGAAATCAGAAATCGTGATCTGTACATTGAAATGAATTATCACCGATTTCTGCAAAACATGTTAAGCATGCCACCACGTTTTTGGCTGTGGACACAACTTTACTGAAGTGTAAAACGTGCTAATATACGTCATTGCGTAACCTTTGCACTTGTAAAACTAATAAATTGAAGGCTGTACGGTTAGGTGTGTAAATAGCTTCAGTTGCTAATAATGCCACGTAAACGTGGTAATAGCTGTTGGTGTTGCTCGCATTGTTTGTTTGAATGTAACTGCGTTTTAGCGATAGGAGCTGACGCTGGAGTAGTTATATTTACGTTTTTTGGAACATTTTGTTTCAATGAAAATAATCGATTTATTGATTATTTTTGTTTTATTTTTATGAAACATTCATAGAATGAAATTCAACATACAATGACAATGCAAAGAAAAATTCGTTAAGCAGCTGGGCTGGTACGGATTACCGAGGTTGCTGGTTCAAGTCCAGCTGCTTAACGAATTTTTCTTTGCATTGTCATTGTATGTTAACATTTTGTTTGCTTTCTTTGTGTTCGAATCAATGGTACAAACACAAATGAACGCATCTAGTGTAATCAATGGCCAGAAATACGTCTGGATCGCGATCGCGTTTCTCATATTACATATTTAATATTTCTATCGCGAACAAACAATTCTCATACTATTTGACACTTCTTGTCATTTCTGTTTTATATGTTTAAAAAAGATAAAAAGTTCCACAGACGTACGATTCTTTGACTGTGGACAAAGTAGCAGTTTTCTTGAGCGATCATCATAATGTGGTTAAAAATTGCATGTAGGCACTTGCAATTAAGTCTAGCTGTCGTATTGTTAACTGCGTGTAATTAGTCCCATCCCAGTGTACTGGCAACATCCCGTTATCATACGTTTTCAATGCCATGGAAACGCTAACATTAGTCAGATAGCCAGTGTCCGGCACTCGGCAGTTTAATAGCATGTTCTTGTTCAATGTTGAAAAGAATGACATGAAAATTACATCTCGATTACAATACAATACAATACTAGAACTAGAACCCTTTATTGAACACCATATAACAAACAAAACAGAAAAAAGGTACTAAGAAAATGAAAGGTATCTGGATGGACTATAATAATAGCGCTTTAAGAAAAGATACCATACTTTCAAAGATACTATTCTACGGGTGGTACTTACTAATGTTTGCCAAAAAACTTTTGCCAAACTGATTCATTTCCCAAAGTGTTTTTTTTTCGAAATTGTGAATATTTCAGGATTTTTATAAAACAAACCTAACCTATACGGTTCTACAAGAAGCCCTGAAGGCTGAAATAAATCATGAATATTTATAGTTTCTGAAAAAAAAAAGCTTTATGGAAAATGAAACATTTGGGAAAGGAATCAGTTTGGCAAACGTTTTTTAGCCAAATGAATGGATACCGATAGGTCCTTGGTTCGTCTGGATCGCTACCTACTACCAATTTACTCGCTAAGCATGCGACTAAGCAGTAGTGCTTGCACTGTTGTGGTCCGGTATGGACAGTAAGACAGCCGATGAAATCACGGACCTTTGAACTAAAACAAATAACAACAGTAGTTAATAGTTAGAAAACGATGAAGATTTCTAAATAGAAATGTCACATGCTATCCAAGAACACCCATTCAGTTCTATTTTCAATTTAAAAAAAACCGTTGAGTGACAGCTCTAACTTGGCGTCACTTTTTTGGCGGCGCTTGGTTTTTTTTTTTCAGTTGTTGATGTGCGCAAGACTGTAATGCGTAAACAGCCTCATTTAAAATATTTACGAGGATAATTTTTTTAAATTGAGTAACATTCAAAATAGACATTATTAGAATAATATTTGTACTAGACTTTTAACTTTAGGCTTCTGTAATTTTTATTGAAGCATATAAACGATATGTTAGAAAAGATATTAATAGGGTTTAACCTACAATTATGGCTTCACTAGGAAATGAACTAATGGGCAGCGGGAAACATAAGCAGACGTTATCAGAAAAGGAAAACGACTAACTTTGTAACAGTACGTTAGTCACAACTTCTGTTGACGGCAGTATATAAACATGTTTCAACTTTGTAGAACATTGCTCTTCTTGGATTTTGTTGTGAGTGTAACTACTCATGAATGGAAGCGGATAAATATTTCTTATCATCATCCGTATTTTCTTTCCCTATATTTCTCGGTCTATCTTGCGTGAAATTGTTTGTTCACGTTGACTTTCATTTTAAACAAAAAAAAAACTCTGTCTCTAATATCTTAACCCTCGTTTTTATTTGCGTTACTAAACAAAGCGACTCCACTTTAATAACAGATATTGTATTAACAGGTGATCTTGCTTATCCAGAAGCCTCAATAGACTCAATAGAACGCTAATTTAATGCTTCCTGTGGTAAAGCTTTGTACGCTTCATACACTGGTATTGGCGCCAAAGCGACTGAAATCCAAAAATAAACGCACCGAATCAAGGTTCTCACCCGACGCGCGGGAAAGCTCTATCCACGTCTGTTTACTATCGTGTAACGAATGATTTATCTTTAATTTTACCTAACTTTTGCATTTAATGAATGACATTGCGCCATAGGTATGTTACAAGAACAATGTTGCTCATCCGTATTCTTTACAAGTTCATGGTATGGTCGCTTACGAGACGTCTGAGAATGGTTTGGTGGAACGTTGCGCTCCTTGATGTGATGGTATTTTTATCATTATGAGTTTCCTTTTCAGTTGGTATTGGTATTCTAAGAATATTTCTGAAGGTCTCGTCGTTCAGCCATTTTCAATGGAATCTGAACTACTGTTATTCGCCTCTCATGGTCATCATAATTGACATGATTGTATGGAAACTATGGTTGAAAAAGTGTGGACATTGTGCTTCTTAAAAATAAATGAAAAAGCTTTTGAATTAAAGCGAAAACGTGTCAAGGATGTAGAAACCGCAATAGACCAGATAAGTATATCTGATTTATCCCACATTTTAGTCGCATTTACAGGACAAGGTCATGCTATCTTCAAATCAACATCTAGGTTACTCGTCCGTTAAACAGACCGCTGTAATAAACTATAAATACAAGTCAATGTCAAGCTTCCTTGACTGTCAATGACGGCTGGTTCAAGCCGGTCTCGTAAACAGAATAGCGCGCGAAATGCTGCGCGCGCACCGTATGATGGAAATAGCGTCATCCGAGACCACCGTTCCTTCCGCGTGCTTGCCGTTTACATTAACTGGTATGGAATCTTGATTTATTTAGTTTTGCGTTAGGATTTTCCATTGAATGTTGATAATAATTGTATGTATATCTCCTGCAGTTTGATGATTCAAGTGAATGAGACATTTCGATGTTAAATGCCGAATTCCAGTGAGGTATTAACGGGAGTGTTCAAAGGAAATGTAACCAGCCTCTTTTCTAATTGATTGTCAGCCGTTTAATTTAGTTTGTTTTGTTTTTCAAGTAATACAGGATATAGATGTGACTCCTTTGCCTGAATTCTACAGGTTAGCGTTTTACGTCTTCCTTTGTTATTTTTGTCATTTATCCAACGTGTTTTTTCTTCTATAGCAACAGCAAAGTCTACTTTATTCTTTTAACACGCATTGTAAACTGTTTTTGAATATATTTAATAACATTAACCTGAAACAACGTGTAGGTACGCTAAACACTTGAACTTTGGTATATGGTAAACTGGTTGCATCATGCTCTTTGTTTAGTAAAGTATTGCGTATCCTAAATTCTTTGGTTTTTTTCATTGCGGACGCTGAAACATTGCTTAGCATAGTCGAAGACTTCCTGGCCTACCGCGGAAAGTTTCCATAGTAAACGTTACAACGATTTTCCTTATAAGCAATGCGGTGTCACTATAACGTTTACTGTTAAAAAGTTTCCGCGGTCAGCCAGGACTGTTGAACCAACTGAATCGTCACCCACTGTGGAACCTTTTCGTAGAAAACCTCGTGGTGACATCGCATTGCTTGACAAGGCAAAAACATTATGACACTTACTGTGAGAACGATCTACGGTGGGTCAGGAATCAAACGGTTACTGTACCTATGTATCTTCTAAACGTTTTTCGCCGTAGGGGAGGCCGAGGAGTGTTGTAACAAAGCCAGATTCTCTGGACCTATAACAGTCAATCGAGTTGGCACTTCACGGATTTGTTGTTCTTTCGATACTCCACAGTTTGCGTGAAGTGGTCAGCTTGCTAACTGCCATAGGTGCAGAGAAATCGGCTTTGTTACAACTCACCTCTGGTGTAACTCTCCTCTGTCTGGACACTTGTGTCCTGCCATCAGTGGAAGTCAAATCTGATTTACTGACACGTCTTACTCATTACACTTCTATTTAAAAATGTTTGCTTCAATTGCGTCTATGGTTGATGCGTTTTAATTACCGATGCGTTAAGAACTTGAACGGCAACTGAATGACAAATTCAAGGTCTTGAGATATCACTGTTAAGAACTGCGCGTGCAGTTAATCTGACGAGTCAATGTTGACAGTGGGAACTATCAATTATCTATGGTTATTTTCGTGCCTTCTTGAAATGGACACAAAGTTGATATGATTAAAAAAAAATATGAAAATACAGGAAGGAATTAAATGACCGAAAATGCAAAAGAAGAAAATGGCTTTTTTTTGTCTTTTTTGGCTAATATAGCTCGTAAGCAGAACCATTTTCACTAACAATCTACGGATTATAATAAATGATTTTTATTTTATTTATTTTAAAATCATATTTTCCATTGGCGATGGTTGGTAGCATATTAGTAGTGTACATACATAAATAACTAGCCTTAGGCTGTATTCTATTAGGAAACGATAGCAAACATAGTGTCCTTCTTTTCTCAAATAGAAATTTTCACAAACTTCCTTATCAATTCTTTTGTCGCGAAACATAATTGACATTTAATTCGCGACCGGTTCTGCTCGGCCTTGTGGTGATTTAGCGAACTTTTCTTCCTTGTTGATCGTTTTGTTTTATGGTCTGTTTCCAAGCTGGGTAAAATATGGTTTCTCCGTAGCCTTTCCGAATGAGACGTGGTTTAATGTGGATTTGTTTTTCTGTGTTAGCATATGCCAAAGTTCAACGTACCCTCAGTACCTATTTCGCGGTATTGGACGGTTTTGCGTTTACACTCTGCGTTAAGCATTGCTATTGTAAACATGCGCTCACCAGCATCGTGTGCACATGAGTAGGTACTCGGTTGTGCAATCGAGTGCAGTTGCAATAGCATGCAATAGAGCACCTTAATTGTGGCCGTGTCTACAGTGTAATATTGATTTTATATAATACTAGCCGACCGGGGGAACCTCGTAAAGCCATAGGCCGCTCCATAGAAAATGTACGAGAATATGAATTTTCTTCATTACATTTTTTTCGTGTGTGTTTTCCCCTCTTTGAATAGTGTACTAAGTATAGTATTCTGCTATTCGGTGCACGGTTAAATCCAGCAAATCAAAGATCATTTACGACCGGATAGTCTTGTGGTTAGACTTTGAAGCTTGAGGTACCGGGTTCGAACCCCAGTCGAGACAGATGTTTGTATGATGAATACGAATGTTTGTTCTCGGGTCTTGGATGTTTAATATGTATATAAGTATGTATTTATCTATATAAGTATGTTTATCCGTTGCCTAGTACCCATAGTACAGGCTTTGCCTAGTTTGGGACTAGGTCAATTGGTGTCAATTGTCCCATGATATTTATTTATTTATTAATTTCTCATACTTACATTTATGTTACTTATGACTAAGTTCACCGGGTCGGCTAGTTATAAATAATTGTAGCTGTGACTGTACATTTAACAGCCCCAATAAAATGAATACTAAAATGACTGTTTCACGTAGTTTACTAATCCAGTATTAAGTTTTATTGTAGCCATTATTTAGTTTTATGAACTGGCGAGACGCCTAGCCTTGCTTTAGCTTAAGTACTTGCTTATGCATACGCGTTTAATTAATTACGATGCATAATTAATGAAATATGAATAAACTGCCAATATACACAATATTACACTACACACGTGCTTAGGTGTCCTCACAGGAATTTCTGTCGAAAATTGTTCATTTCATTACGCCTTAGAGATACTTAAAACTATTTTAATAAAATTTGCGTGTCTTGATCTCGCAAATATTGTATCAAATAACTGACTTCTTGGCTGACTAGACATAATGGGAAAGGGATATTAACCGCAATTACCTTATAGATTTGGTGATCATGATGCGTGCAACTGCGTCGAAATCTCGAGAGCTCATGGTAATTGCGATCAATATCCCGTTCTCATTATCTCTGAAGTAATTAAAATTAACTGCGAATCATTTAAAATCGGTTTTGGTTAACTACCGATTGTTAGTGAAACAAGAGGGTCGAGCACGACTTTACGAATAACGTAAAGTCGAATAGTAAACGTTGTCGAGTTTGTATGACGTTTGGAACAGCGCCCGCTCGTGAGCGTATTTGGAACTAAAATTTAGTATAAGGTTTCTCGATCTCGATACGATAACCGTAACGTTACGCAGCTTTCGTAAAGTCATGCTCGACCCTCTGCACAAGCTTTTATGACTATAACAATAGAGCCGTGCTTAGATCATTTTGAACGCGTCGGTTGCTTAGCTACTTCTGCTGCTGACTGTACCTATAGTTTATTTTATCGTCAATTTCCGTTTCAGTCCTATTTACACGAGCTCGACCCTCAGAGGCCTCTCGTCATGCGGTCTATCAAATCTTTCAACCTTAAACAGATCGACCGTCAATATAAAAAAAAACCGGCCAAGTGCGAGTCGGGCTCGCGCACGAAGGGTTCCGCATCCGTACCATTATTAATAAAACCGGCAAAAAAATCATGTCTGTTGTGTGGGAGCCCCACTTAAATATTTATTTTATTCTGTTTTTAGTATTTGTTGTTATAGCGGCAACAGAAATACATCATCTGCGTAAATTTCAACTATCTAACTATCACGGTTCATGAGGTACAGCATGGTGACGGATAGACAGACGGACGGACAGCGAAGTCTTAGTAATAGGGTCCGGTTTTTTACCCTTTAGGTGCGGAACCCTAAAAACTTGCTGCCTGCTTTTATCCTACCTTCGCGCCAAACAACTATGTCGCTATATTTTTATCCGAACGCCCAATATTATATTTTCGTTTTCCTCTAAGCCGAGGTTGCGAGATTCCAAAATAAAATCGACGAGATTCGTACTCGACAAGACAACATAGTTTTCCGCTCTCGTTACCTAACTTTCTTTTTTTATAATTTTGTACAGAAAAAATATTTTACGGTATGAAGTCTATACATCATATCTTGCGACCTAACTGGCTTCTTCGGCTATCTTCTATGTGACCATGCTATTATCCGTATTTTCATTTTATTCATTGTTATCCAGATTTTGTCGGATTGTCAGTATTGTCACCCCATTTGCCTTGAAAATGAAAATAGTTGAGGAGGGTGCCAAGTTTAGGGTAGTCTACCCTCATAGGGGAATGACGCACAATTGAACATACAAAGTTTTCAAAGTACTATTAGACTATTACACATGTGAACTAGTAGAGTTCGCAAATACACAATAATACAATAATCAAGTTTCACCGTTATTCAACGTGTTTATATTTCCCGTATTTTGTAAATTATAAAATTTATTTTTGCCAGTTAAAACTATTTTCATGAAATTCATAAAACAATGTTTTAAATTAAACTTATCACTAAATGTGCACATTGAAGTTTGTACTGCCAATTAACATGAATTAATTAATTGGAGAGATTATTTCATAACGTTGTAATTATAAACATATCAAAGTTTATATCACACAACCATTAGCACGCCTCGTGTCGTCGAAGTTTATTTGTAGCTCATAAAATAGCTATTATCACTATCAGTTAATATCCTTGGCAATGTCATACAGCTTTTAGTTTCTTTGATATCTCTATCTTCTTCTCTACATAGTATAAAACAAAGTCGATGCAATCCGTCTGTCTCTCTGTATGTATGTACGCTTAGGCCGGCCGTACATTAGGTAACCCTGTTATTCATAAACCTATTTTAACTAAAATGCCGTTAAAGTTCGTTTGTCCTTTTTTATCACATTGACATTCCCGTTAGTAAGAAGAAGACAAAACCTATTTTAGCTAATGGAGGCTTGAGTGACGTTTATGAACAAGGTCCTAAGGCGCTAGTCGCGGGCACTGGACGCGACCACAAGCTGCGGACGAGTTTTTTTTTTATATTCACGGGACAGCATATTGAATAAAAATTGGAGGAAAAATACAAAAAGATACCTATTCAATTTGAGATCATGAATTGCCTTTTACACCACACAATTTAAATTAATATCTTAGTTACGAAATATCGTAAAATTAATAACATTGCACCCGGGCGAAGCCGGGGCGGGTCGCTGGTAGGTATGTATTATTGTATTTTACAGTACATTGCTACAATCTACGAAATATTTTACTAGGTACTTATCTGTTTAAAAATAATAATGAAAAAAAAACAGTAAGTTACCAATACAAAAAACAACAGTCAAAATGACACTAATCACCTTTGACTATCTGTAGCTTGAAATTAAGTTACGTGACTTTATGCAATCAATTATTTCAACACTATCCTGTCTACGAGGCTACTAAACTCCTGCTTGTCCTCAATTTTACTGTTTTCTTAATGGAAATTCCGTTGTAAGTCGCGTGTGCACTGACATGCAGTAATGTTAAGTGACTGCGTAGATTAACCTACAAACCGTATGCACTTAGAGACAGGCTTGTAGTCTCGCATTCAAATAGAATGAGTGCTATGCTATGAGTGAAACTTGGAAAAAATGGAACGTCGATCGAATTGTAAGTTAAGTAAATAAACGCTTTATTGTACAGAAAATACAGAAATACCTATAGACGAGTTACCAACAATGAGATACAAGTACAAAGGCAAATGTTATTGTCATTGTAAACTAATATAAAGTTGCTGATATAGAGACCTACATAGATGTTGATCATTTATATGTAAAGGTATACCCCAGCGAAATAATTATGTGACGGTACAGTCAAGATAGCTATCAAAAGATCGGATATAGATGTTTTTGTATATAGTTTTCAATTGCAATGTCACTTGGAGTTTTAAAATTACGCTTTCGCCTACGCTCTATTTCAAGCAACTCAAAACCTTAGTGTTGGTATCCCGAGAGTGTAAAGTTAATCTCTTTCATTATTTAAGCATCAACAAAGATACGGACGTATATTACCTATTTATCTTCAGTTTTCAGATCTTCGTACATCTCTTTGTCCCTTATTTCAGTGAATCATGTGAGTTTGGAGAACTTCCAACCTTTGTATGTTTATACGACTTACTTTGTACCTTACCTATAGGTAGACTACAGAATATATGAATCAATTACCTACATTCTATGTTTGTGTGGCACATAATTGTGGTTATTCGATCACTCCTTTACTTATATTTCATCGTTTGAAGTAAACAAACAGTCAGCTAATAACTAAGCTATTTGCTATGCCATTAAATTTATTGTGACTGTTGCAAAGACATGCGTAACCATTTGCTTTGAATTTTATGCAATACACAGTCATTCTTTCTTGTTTATGCATCTGAAAAAGCTGATTATTTTGTTTTCTCTATCATTAAATTATTCAATTAAAGATGCGCCAAATATAGACTCCATCGAAACTTTTTTTATTATTAAAGTTTATTTTATATCTTCTTAGAGTAATCGACGCACTACTATTGGCGAGTAAAACCGCTGGCTCGACGAAGAGCTGAAGGTATAGGCTACAATACCGCAGTTTTAAAATGCCACGTTATAATTCGTACGCTTCTTCTGCATGCTTGAAATCCCAACAGTCTCCATAAAATCCGGCTCGCCAACGGATCATTCCCTTTAGTAAAAGTGGCATAGAATCTCGCTCGCATCGTCCACGTTAACGCTTATAACGATATAAACATCCTGTTTACGATCTAGGTTTATTCCTACATAGTTATCTTCGTAGATGCCTTCCCAGTCACGCGTCAACATGGCCTTAAGAGCATTAAAACATGCAACTAAACCTAACCTTTTGATCTTACCCATCTTTACATCCGCACACATTGAACGTTCTCTATCCTCATTGGCCAAATTGGACACACCCGCAATACATAAACAATATATATACATCGACGACGCAATTCAGTTGACGTAGCGTAATCTATCTTACACGCCTGGTAAACATAATAGGTGTTGCGCTTGGTCATCTGATATGATTAGTTTGCATTTGCACAATAGAACTTGAAGCTTTTGTGAAAACTGAGAACTGCTGATTTAGGTGGCTGTACTGTATAAGGTTCTTGTAATAACAGTGATTCTGGCTTCTGGCTTCATCAAGACGGTTCATTTGTATGATTAGGTATAGTATGTGCGATCATGTTGCGAATGAATAGGTAAGTATATAAAACACTATCAGGATGATAGAAAGATCGATGACGAGGTCATAAGGAGAAAAGACACAGGATAAAGATTGTCACTAACTGGTCCCAACTCATCGTGATGCTGGCCTTGCAGCCAACGCTGGTCTTCCGTTGGAATCACATGATACTAAAAGTATCGATATATTATGAAATAGAAATCACTCTTTCATTTAAAAAAATAATGAAATGAGACAAAGGTCTACCTAGCAATCTTAAACTACCAATTGAGGCAATAAATTCCGTACCATATTATTTCAATCTGTGTAACTAGTAATGTAACTTCCATAGAGCAAAGCACGTTTAGTCTTACCACAATGCTAAAATTTGTATTTCCTAAGAGACATTATTTTTCCTGAACAAACACCAGTGGCCATTGTTCGAGATAGCGCTTTATTTGTGTTTAGATATTTTCGGTGTTGAGAATTCTTTGAGTAAAATGTTTTTTTGGGAAGCTTTATTAAGGTTTAATTAATTGTTAATACGGATCTACATAAAATGTGTTGTTTTTATTAACAATCCTCGATTGTATTAACATTGAATTACCTTTATAATGTTATTGTTATCAATACCTCCCTGTATTGTTTAAATGTTCATGCAATTCTCGATTAGTACTGGTTTTGGATTTCAACTCGATGGTCTAAGATAACGTATTAATCATCGACTCTGTCGATTAGTTTCTTGAAACTGAAACCATCCTGATTTGGCTGCGTTCTGTGCGTGCAGTACCAGTTTTAGAACTTCGAAGCATCGACTTTAAACATTAACCCTGTTATTCATAAACCTATATTAACTAAAATGCCGTTAAAGTTCGTTTATCCTTTTTTGTTACATTGACATTTCCGTTAGTAGGAAGAAGACAAAACCTATTTTAGCTAATAGAGACTTGAATGACGTTTATGTATAAGGCCATAAGTCGCGCCACGCACCTCTTTAGCGCTGACAAAATGCGGCCTTCACTCATTAGCTGTCATTAGACTGACATGTCAAACTTCAAGGGAATGTACCATCTGGATAATGAGTATATTATTTACTTACGTGTGGAATGTGATTCCTTGTGCTTTGTTTTTCTTTTGTGTTATTTGTACAGTTCAAAAATGTGCACGACGTCATTTTGAGCACTTGAAACTGTTGTAATTGGACAAGTCAACGAGATGTAACCCGCGCGGCGGCCGTTGGCGACTAAGTCACCGAGTAACCTAATCACCTAAGTATATTGCTTGTCCGCGCGCTGTGAAGGGGTGGCGTATTCGTCACTATTTGGTACATCAATGCTTCGAAGTCTAAAAATAGGCCATGATTCTGATTTCACTTTTAATTTTCAAAATTTTGCTGTCAAGTTTTTGTTTTATTTTATGTTTGTTCTTTTTATGGTTGTCCGTTTCTTTTATATTTGTCATATGTATAAATTACTCTAATATAATGTCGGCCTCACATTTTGTATGATGTATTTGATCACCTGGTGGTCCCAACGGAAGACCAGCGCTGGCTGCAATTCCAGCATCATGCTGAGTTGAGACCAGTTCTTAACAATGTTTATCCTGTCTTTTCTCCTTGTTACTTCGTATTAATGTCACGAATAGATGTTTCCTTTATTTCTTCTTTCTTTAAATATAGTTATTAAAATAGTTTCTGTAGTATAATGTAAACGGCGGAAATATCCTTTCTTAAAACATCTTGTATCGTAACCGTATATCATATGGATCTATTAACACCTAGTTTAGGTTAGAAGTGTTAAAATTTCGAGTGTTATGCTTAAGTTCCACTCCAACTAACTAAGTAGGTTTTGCTCTAAAACGAGTTATGTTCAGTTTTCGTAGTAGTTTTTGTTGTTGAAATAATTTATTCAGTCTTAATTTACTTGACGGATAGCTCTATAACACTGGTAATGGTTTCAGATTAGAGCGAATTATGTACATTTTCCTTCAATTCCATACAACATTTATCAGCGATAAACGATACTTCAATGTCAAGACCTTATTGTTATGCACATTTCTTTAAGTGGTTTTCGACGAATATACCTACATTATATTTATAACTTATAATATTTGTTGTAGTTTAGTTTATACTCCTACCTTAGTCTCTAATTTTTTTTTTTGAAAAATGCTTTTGACTAATTTCCAACAGTAATGTTTCATCTGTTGTCGTCATCGAATCGATCGTCGTAATAATCACAATAAGTGACTACTTCCATCCATCTAACTTTAAATAACCTTTAACCACAATATTTATCGCGAAATCGCTATTAGCAAAGACAGTTCAGGTGTGAAATCAACAGACACAAAAGCTGCTATTTATATTTGAACTGTGTCTTTCTTCAGACCTTAAGGTCTGGGGCTTGATTTGCAAACGTCTCCATACCTTTTTTAGGGTTCCGTACCTCAAAAGGAAAAAACGGAACCCCTATAGGATCACTTTGTTGTCCGTCTGTCTGTCTGTCGGTCTGTCAAGACCCTTTTTCTCTGGAACGCGTGGAGGTAGGATGCTAAAATTAATATCAAATACTCAAACCTGCGGTACCTTGAAGCTGTGAAAAAATCAAGCATCTAAGTCAACGCAATCAAAAGATACAGTCATTAAAAAAGTTCGCTTAAAAAAAATCTCATACTATTTGACACTTTAACGCAAACGCGATCGAGACGTATTTTGTGCTTTTTTATTACACTAAGGGCACAGTAACAGCTTATTCACTCCTAGACTTGAAGAGCCCTAGTATGTATCCGATATACATACAATAGATGTGTATTTGTACCTAAGTTACACTCCGGGACATCAAGTGTAGTTGTTTATGTAGGTACTTATCTGTAGTCTGTATTTTTCGGAGGTGTGACTCGCCATCAAACGTTTAATTGCCAAACTGATTGTCAATTCTATTTCATTGTATGTAGATGAACAATAACTCTTAACAATTCATACGTAAACGACAATTGACGCGTACGAAAGAATAAAAAGTCATCGCCCAGTGCTAATGGTATGGAAAACAATTCTGGTGGTTGGTGACGTCTAATAGTAATAAGGCTTGGTGTTTGTTTCGTGATATTTTGTTTTTAAACAGCCTTCCAGAGGGTAGATCGAGCACGACTTAACGAATGCTGCGTAACGTAAAATCGAATAGTAAACGTTGTCGAGTTCCCAATCTGCTCTGGGCGCGCGTGGGAACTATAGCCCAGAGCATAAGAGTAAATAATAACATAGTAGAACGGAATCTCTTTTGACCGAGTCCAAAACGCCGCCATTTATATACCTACTTCCCCCTTCATGTCGTTACACCCCTCTGTCATCCAGGCGTGTTGCTAGGGTTGCTTGCTGTTAAATATTAGGTACTTACGTCTAAAGATGATATCGCTAAGATATAAGTTTTTCTTTACTTTGAAATCATTATTTTATTCCAGTTTTACAAAATATGAGATTTATAAATCATTACGTACCTACATAATTACCTATAGACACTTCTAAATAAGAAGTTATTATAAGTGCCATACCAAATGAAGCCAATTAAGATGATTTAAGTAAGTATTACTTACCTACAAATATAAAATAAAATACATACAGGCTCACGTAAAACTATTACAACCAGATTATAAACAACCAAACGCGGGTGCGGCGACGCCGGCCGTGACAGCCTGACTGAGTAGTCTGTTTAACGAATACTCTAATATCGTGACCTTGAGCCCGTCCGGAGCGGGAGTTTCCATTCTACTATGTTATTATTTATTCTTATGCCCAGAGGCCTGTGCCCAGCAGTGGGACGTAAAAAAGGCTGGTGGTTATGTGATGATCTAAATGAGCTTTTAATCTAAATGTATAGGTAGCCTCGTTGAATATATCTAGAAGAAACCCTGGAAGGATAGGATTATCGTAACGTCATGAGACTTTCCCAAACATATTATTGATTCTTTAGAATATTCTGCAAAAGATTGTCGATTGATTCGGACTCTGAACTCTTCCTCATCTTTAATGCCCTTATTCATAAACGTCACTCAAGCCTCTATTAGCTAAAATAGGTTTTGTCTTCTTCTTACTAACGAAAATGTCAATGTGACAGAAAGGGACAAACGAACTTTAACGGCATTTTAGTTAATATAGGTTTATGAATAACAGGGTAAGTTTTTAATCTTTTCACTAAAGGGTCAACACCTATCAAGAACTGTTACAATGGTTGTTTTGTCTCACATTTCGCTATCAATAGCCCTCTTCTGCCGTAGTTTTCTTTCATAATAATCTTGTATTTACATCTGACAGGTTTCCCATTCCAATATTCCATCGAGTGTCCGGTGTAGTTTTATGAACCCATTGTTGTATGAAGTATGATAGGGACTTACTCAAACAGACGGTACAAGGAATGTGTAGACGCAGTATTGGTAACCACTGTTATCAGGTGATCACACTGAACGACTCATTGTGGCTTTAGCTTAGTTTTACGACTTACGACGCTTTTAAGGATATTATCATCTTTACTCTTTGACTCGAACGTTAGCGTACTTTTTACCCGAAATAAGTATAGTATAGGTCAGAAAGTCTTTGGACAGCGCAGCGACATTTAGATAGATAGATAAAGTCTTTATTCCTCGCAGCACTTGGCACTCACAAACGTATTTTTAAACAACTTTGTTATTCGTCTTTCTTTCTCTTTTTTTACTGTTTCCAGCACGGACCAGCCACCCTCTGGACACCGCATCTTCTATAATTTACTTGGAAAGTCATTACGAAAAAAGCCGCGGCGAGCGGGCCGGGGAATGCGTCGTGATTGGTTCATAATTTGGCATCTCGCTTGTCATCTGGTCGAAAGTGAGCCGCGATTCGAGGCTAGAGAGATTTATAGCTGCAAATGAGCATATGCGATGCGTTTCGGAAACGTTCGCCCTGACATTTGGTGTCCAGGGGGTGGTTGGTCAAGTGGTTTCCAGTTTTTCTCGCTGTTTTGTATTCTCTGTTTATTATTATATACCAAATGTACCTATATTGCACTGTTTTATACATGTTTGTTTGTTTCCTGTGATGTGAAAAATAAAGACTTTATCTATCTATCTAATTGTCGCTGCGCTGTCCAAAGACTTTCTGACCTAAACTATGCAGTTATGAGACAGTGATAAATGATAAAAGACTCGTGATATTTATATTATCAAGTTAGAAATCGAAGGGAAATTAACGATATATCGATGATTTTCCCAGAAGGTGGACCACTCCATGGCATATAAGAGGACAGAAATATTGGCCTTGTATTTTACCTCTGGAAGAAATGGACGTCTATATTTTAGATGCTACTTAAACTCACGAAAATATCCTGAAGGATGAGTACGATAAAAATTTACCTATTTCCTAGTGTTTTATCGGTTGCTGTGATTTCAATTATTTAATGTTACATGTAAAAAGTGTTTTATTTCTTTTTTGCCGCATTGCTTGGACTTGCACGAGAAAATCTAGATTTTCCGCCTTTGTACGCAATGCAATTTTCTCGATCACAAAAAGAGATTAAAATAAGGTCAGTTGCATTTTCTGAGTATTTTTACTTGTGTGTAATACTTAAAACCTGGTCTTTCTTACATTTAAATATCCACGTGCTTTGAGTATTTTATATGCAATATTATGAATAGCAGGATGCACGTCAGTACCACACACAGTACCACAACTTCCTGTTTCTATAAATCATTATCATTTTATTTTTAATGTTATTTCTTTAATATAATTAATTATTTACTGTTTCACGTTGAATGTTTGCTGAAATTTTACCGCGCTCACGCACGATTCTTCATAAACTGCCTTAAATACCAACCAGGTCAGGTCACCCGCTTGCTCGTTTCCTCCCTCTTTCAGTAAAAAATGAAAATAAATAAATACCTACATTAACATTAAAATAATGGCGTTATCGTCACCACATATTGTAGGTACCTACTGTATACAGGAAATTCAGTATATCTGCGGTCAATCCCCAAATGGACCGTGTATTTATAAATTTTACTAAAATCCTCAACGAAACTAAATCCAACTGAAAATCGAGCCATAATATGTATGAAAATACACTTACCCAATCACAGAAATCCTGTTTTTTTTTATAGGTAGTCACAACACAATTGTATAGTTTTTTTTTTATTCGAACACTGTTTGGCGGGAACTTTAGCACGCGCGTCGTGCGCGCGCTGCGGCATCCAACTGACCAGCCAGTCGCTCCTAGTTCCCACTGCTAGGCGCGTTTGTCTTAGCCACTTTTTTATTTTTTATTTTATTTAGTGAAGTGAACCACGTGATGCCAACAGGTTTGTTTGTATAAGTCGTGTGCATTCGGCGTGGACTATCTGTGGATGTGATACGGGTGACCATTTGACGGTTACAGGTTATGTTATGTTAATTATTAAAGACGAGGTGGTGTGGTCGTGTTGTGATAAGAGTCGCATGTTCGGGGTTAGGTTCAATCCCATTAATTAAAATTTGTTTTTTTTTTGACGCGGGTTAAGGTCGTTAAGGCGTTCAAGAACCCAAGGCTTAAAAAAGTGTCGGGTATTTTTAGAGACATAAAATATGCGGTTAAGTGTTCGGACCGATACTCAATGTCTAAAAATACATCGAAATGATCCCAAAGAATCACACAGGAGCTTAACTTTGCTTGGATGTTTTTAAGCAGAGGAAAAACACTAGTGCTTATGTACTTTGAATAATTTGGCGCTCTTATTTACATCCTTGTAATAATTACGCATAGAAAACTAGTTTGTAGCACTTTAAACAATGCCATGTTTTTTTCGCTTTTCCAGCGAACATAAACTACCTAAACGTGACTTAAGTTCAGAGGCCCAAGCACGAATATTCGAATCGAGTAGTAACGTTATCGAGAAATTTGTATGACGTTTGGAACAGCGCCCGACCGTGAGCGTATTTGGAACTAAAATTTAGTATTACTCGATTTCGATTCGATAACGTTACGCTACGCAGGATTCGAATATTCGTACTCGGGTCTCTGAAGTTTGTAAACAAACACTTGATGAATATCACACAATCTTCTTTTAGGATCGTTAATATAAAATAAAAACTGTCATTCTATCACCTTTTGTTAGAAAGAGACTTCCGCTTGTAAATTACAATTTGTAGCTTTATAAAACAAGCGATCATCGCTGCTCATTGACATCCGCAACACCAGAAGAAAGGGTGATGAGGGATAATTGAAATGTCTCTTGTGCCAGTAATCTTCTCGGCTGTCTCCTCCATGGAACATGAATAATGGTGTTAAGAGTCAACACTACCAGTCGTCACTCTATACAAACGTAGTTCCCTGTTTTTCCTGGACAATGATTGATGGCGTTAGATCAAATATTTTTTCTCAGACGTTCAGTGAAATATCGACGTTATTTTCCTTATAATTTGCTGCGAAGTATCATGCTTCGGGCGCCATTAGACGAGAGACCTAAAGGAATTTCATGTACAAAAGTGATCGTCTTTTGTTACAATGACAATTTGAGACAGCCTCATGGCGTTCAGCCATTTAAAAAATTTGATTACAGTTGGAAATAGAACGAAATAAGTTCTGGTTATAATTTAAATCTAGTTGCCTTGCCTTACAGACTTCAGTTGACATACCTTGCTCAAAATCCTACTACATGCACAACTATAATAATTAGCATCGATTCTTAGAGATTTTATCGATCTAAAAACAAGTAGTTATGACCTGGAACTTGGCATTGTACTTCCTGCTTGACCGGTAAGGACGAAGGTAATCCGCTTCAGAACCTAGGAAATATACAACGCGACCTAGTTCCTATGTATTGTACCTACTTGGGAATATTGCATTTATACTAATAACTAATAATGACCAACCGTCAGGTCACCCACTAAACTTGGTCGTTTACCTTCCTTATCTTATGAATAGCTTATGCCCGGCGGCTTTGACCCCGTGAAATATTAAAAAATGGGATAGTTCCTTATCCCGTGGGAATTTCGAAAGATCCCTTCTTAGTGCACCTACATGATACTCAAGGTATGTTTGTCAAATTTCAAGTCTCTAGGTCCAGTAATTTATATTAGGCTGTGCGTTGTCCGTCAGTCAATATTAAAAAATGGGATAGTTCCTTATCCCGTGGGAATTTCGAAAGATCCCTTCTTAGTGCACCTACATGATACTCAAGGTATGTTTGTCAAATTTCAAGTCTCTAGGTCCAGTAATTTATATTAGGCTGTGTGTTGTCCGTCACTGTACTGTTTTATAGGTATAGATTATTAATTATAATAACTAGTGGGTCTGTGAGCTGTAGACCTCACGAGCTTGTTTTTAAACTTTTTTTTTTATTTCCAAAAAACGAATTTACGAAAAAAAAATTTTTTTGAACATTTTACTTTTTTTTTTCTTAATTTTCTTTTCCAAAGCCACTAGTCTAGTTGATAAACTGATTCTGGGCAAAACTTTGCAGTATTACGTAGACGAACGATCGCACGTGTTTATATACGAATTAATGTAATAAGTACCTAGTGAATTGGATGAGCACGCAAAAGAAAAGAAAAAAATAAAATGAAATAATATGAAAAAATAATAAGTACCTACCATATTTTATTTCCACCAAAGATTCAAAGCCCGATCCCAAATTGCATTGTTTTATAAATATTATATACTAGCTGTTGTCCGCGACTTCGTCCGCGTAGATTTCGGTTATCGCTATCCCTCGGAAACTATAAAATTTTCCCGAATAAAAAGTAGCCTATGTTATTCCTCAATATTCAAACTATGTTCTTAGCAAATTTCATCTAGATTGGTGCAGCGGTTTTCCCGTGAAGAGGTAACAAACAGACAGACAGAGAGACATAGTTACTATCGCATATATAATATTAGTTAGGATGTGCATTGCATTTAATTTTCCACGATTGCACCACGGTAGGTATGTACGCAATTTTCTTTTGTTTGTGTTATTAGGTATACTTATCGTATTTATCTTCTTTTCTGTTTATATATAATTTATCAGAAATCTGAACAACATATGAACTTGAACTATCGGAAAAGCCGTAAAATAAGTTCAGTACGTGTGTTGTTATCAAAAAGCAGTAAAATTTATTTTATAACTATTTTATGGCAATTATAACATAACAAACTGATTTCGCACTTTAGTTGATGATAGTTAAAATCCAACAACGGAAAGTAACAGTACCTACTCGTAAACTCAATTCTTTTACCGGCTATTATCCGGTATTATATTATTTTAAAACTGAACCTACTGATTGCAAAAAAAAATTATAGATGATCATGTTTCGTTAAGATATGTCGACGAAAACTATGAGATTTTAATCCAAACAAAAGTCCGTTTCTAATGGACGAAAGATATTTTTTGCAAGGCGACAGTTTCATGTTATTGTCATATGAAAGTTCTCTTTTCATGTTTTATAGTGACTGATAACCCATAAACATTTTCTATGCTACGAGTAAATGAGGCAATAAAAATTCCTTATACCTTATTCCTAATTTAATCAAGACTTTATGGCTCTAATAAAGAATTTAATGAAAATCCAATTCAAGATGCATCGCATGACGCAATATCGACATGCGTGGAGTCACCCATAATAGCGCTTCGGGACCGGTGAGAAAGCAGCCCTAATTCGAACCGAGTCTTTGACCTTTTGACGTTTATGCTTTATGGTCTAAACTTTTTGTATCGTTCGGCCGAAGCGCGAGACTTTGGAAACTCAAAGCAATAAAAAAGTCACTATAGATGCTGATTTTTAAGAACATTTTGGCAATAAAATGACTGTTGACTAATTTCATATAAAGTGTCATTCTATGAAACTGGCTAACTATGTAAACAAACCGCTATAATAAATTCGTCATTCAGAGACAATTTCAGTATGGCGGTTTGTTTACAAAGTTATAAAATTCTATAGAATTACACTACATATAAGTAAGTATCCTTTATATTAAATCGTCGATAGAATTTGTAGAAGATTAGAGATTATTCTATGTTATGTGGAATGTGCTTTTTTCCCCTTCTGAGTTTCATATCATACCTTGTCATCTGTGGCGTTCACCAAAAACAACTTGTTTCCGTAGGTACAAGCCGCGAATTATTTTGAAAATTACATAGTATTTCATTGTTTTATTTAATAAACAAGCGATTTTAGTGTTACGCAACGCGGAAGTTATACTACAGCATTGGGCGTGGCGTCATCGCTTAGTGGTCCTTGGCTAGTTTTTTATTCATTAATTTATTTGGATGTTCGCACTTGTGACGGAAATACGACATGACGTGGGACGGTGTTAATTTACTAGTAACTAGACAGTTGGCGAGCCCTTCGCATGGTGAATATTCTGTTGTTATTTTTGATTTTTCTCCCTCCCGGCCTCGATCTTCAGACATTTTACTAGAGTAAGGGTCACTTTGACGCCTCCGCTACAACCGTGAACTGTACCTGAAATCTTTTTTTTGGTCTGAGTGGAAACTCGGTACGAGTACCGCCAGACCTGGGGAAAGTCTGGTGGTTATGTGGGACTCTCTTCGCTTCCTCCTCTCCGTAAAGAAGAGGAAGGAGAGAAGCATACCCACTAAAACCATTCCGGTGTTGCCCTCTTATAGAGCGATTTGGACGGTGGTTTTTCAAATCGAAAGATAATTTTGGATGGAATGTACTTTCCAAATGAAAAGTCGGGGATTTTACAATTTTTTTAATGATTTTACTTTCCATCCAAGCAAAATTGTATCCGTAAAGCTCAAGTATGCTGCGGGCGATGTTAAGATCGGCGAGTGCGCAGGCACCTTGGCCGTGACCGCGGGCGATTCAACCGGCATACTAAATAATTTTCTGTTATGGTCGCTTAATCACTTCGCGAGAGACAGATTGTCATCATTATCACAATCGGAAGGAACGCAGGGCTTCTTTAATTTTCAAAGTTAGGTTCGCGGCATAAAATGGTATTAAAAAAAGATTCGTTTCAAAGCCAATTAACCCACATATTATATTATACCTAAATATAAAATCTCGGTATACCTACATTTAATATTGTCTATTTGCTGTCTGCATATTTTCTCTTGACAACAAATCATGCCCAAACCTTGTGTAAGTACACATGCACCTGCAACTTTTCTGTGCGTCCTACGACAGGACATTTACAACCAAATCGGATGCTAGCAAGTCACATTTGATCAAATTAACCTAACGAATATGAAATTATAAAAAAAACCTGCCTGCAATTCTGGGAAACAATATTCTATGCCTATGTCATGTCACTCCTGCATCTGAGACAAACCCAATGACACCTCATACGTTGAAATCCGTCAAACGGTTTATGCCATTATTCATAAACGCCACTCAAGCCTCCAATAGTTAAAATGTGTTTTGTCTTCTTCTTCTAAACGGAAATGTCAAAGTGACATAAAAGGACAAACGAACTTCAACGGCATTTTAGTTAAAATAGGTTTCTGATTAAGAGGGTAGGCTGGAAAGCGTGCCAAATAATTAGAGATACGTACATACACACATACATACGCTCGAAAAGCCCCCTCCATCGGCAGTCGGGTAAAAACGATGTTTCTTTAAAATTAATCATTCCTTGATTATGAACTAAAAACAATTACTTTGTTCACCCGCAAACACATATTTTTACACATGTTTTTACATAAATGTCAGTAGTGGAAGTGGTGGCATGTTGAGCGGTTGTTGTTGTGCTTCGTAAATGGCCTCGTGGAGAGTGCCGAAACGCGTCAGCGTTTAGTTTAGTGGTGGTGGTGTTGATAGTTGGGTCTGTGTGGCATGTGTTGATTCGTGTAGCAGTGGAGGCGGAGGTGTTGCATGGAAACATACATTTGCCGCACAGATATAGCTATTTGTCATTAGTGGTCGCGGGTGAGCAAACTAATTGTTTTTAGTTCATAAATATGGACCTCCGCAAAGTAACGCCTGATTCAATAAATCATTCCTTGATTGATATTAATCTTGCTGAAATTCCATGACAAAATGCCTTACATAATTAAAAGCAGAAGAACTGTTTAAAGTTACGTTATGTTTTAATATAGTATGATGTTTTAGTTTTGATTGTAATCAATTATCCATATCAATCGCATTATTGTGACAGCTTGCGCGTTCCGATCATTGCTTCGTATTATTTAATTAGGTATGATTTATGAATTAATTAATAATTAGTGCTACAGGTGTCTTGTACAATTATACATGTACATAGTTTACAACTAAAGTAGCTGCTCACTATAACCTAATAATTTTACTAAACCTACGAGTACATTGTGAATAATTCTTTGCAAACACAATATGAATGAATACCTTTCAGTTTTACAACAATGAAGATTTTTACAGGTGCAATATTTGCTGAAGTAACGTTAATCAAAACGTGTGACGAAATAAAAAAAATGGTTTACTCTACTCCCAAACACGTTGTCAAGCATTATCGAGTCAATCCAAAAAAATCCCGCGTCCTTGATATGTGAAATACGGCCAGCTTTAATGTACGTGGATGATCTAATCGTTAAGTACGCGCAATGAAATAGCTATGCTTTATCTAAGTTTATTTGCATTTGGATTTGCTTCACAGTTTTATTGACTAGAACCGGCTCTGTAATTCGCATGAATCTCAATCTCAAAAGAGTACTTTTATAATACACTAATGTACATGAGTCAATAAACTTTTTAGTGCCGCTCGTTGCCATGGAGATGTCCCCTGGGCAACTCATCAAGAATATGATTTTCTAAGACCCCACTCCCCCGAAAAACAGGATTTGCATGCATAGGAGATGAAGCATGAAGGAATTGGCATATAACTGTCGAAACTCCTAACGTTTGATGGGCAGGTGCCTTAGAAAATCTTATTTTAGCCGAGTTACCCAGGGGATATCTCCATCATGGCAACGAGTGGCAACAAAAAGTTGATTGACCCACATGACAATATTAAAAACTAAAGCATTATTCAATTAGAAAATGCAAGGAATAAAACCGAAAAATTTAGAATCTCATTGAAAAAGTGATTAGTCCTTATTAACCTCAGGAGAGTGGATAAGCAGAAAGATCAGTGTAAATAAACAAATTCCATTGTGTTAGGTTAGACTTCACAAAGGAATGGGGAGACACTTGGCTTTAATTGAAACAAAGCTCTTCTGAGCACAGCTAGATAGAATAGCTATTATTCTAGACGTCATAAGTACTGAAAAACTTAGTTGGGAGGCTTTGATAAATAAAATTGGGTAAAATTGGTACCTACGTACCTACTCTGTAAAAAGTTAATGTTGCTCAATTCCTTATTTGTTGCAATTTCCCTGGACATTCGACCTACAAGAATAGTACTTTCATGATTCATGAGGATAACTTTATGTATCTTAGATAACGTAATATACTATAATTATGATGAAACTTCTTAACTCCGTCTGTTGCATGTATTTATACTGAGATTTAATAATTTAATCTATATCAAATAATGAGATTTCATTTTTATTATCCTGCGGCCAAATTAACAAATATTGTTAACCTGAATTCAGTTTTATGGAAAAATTTTGTAAGCACTGCTGTGATTTTTCATGTCATTGTAGACATTACCACTAAGCGAGACGTTGTTTAGCGTGCTGTGAAAAATGCTGTCCACGTTTATTTTTAAGTTATGGTCAGAGGGTCGAGCACGACTTTTCGAAACCTGCGTCACGTAAAATCGCATAGTAAACGTTGTCGAGTTTGTATGACGTTTGGAACATCGCCCGCCCGTGAGCGTATTTGGAACTAAAATTTAGTATGAGGTTTCTCGATCTCGATACGATAACCGTAACGTTACGCAGCATTCATAAAGTCATGCTCGACGTTCTGGGCGGTGTTTAATAAAGCTACAAGTTAAAATTTACAAGCGGAAGTCCGTTTCTAAAAAAAGGTGATAGAATGAGACTTCCGCTTGTAAATTGTAACTTGTAGCTTTATAAAACACGGCGTTGGACGGACGTGTTAACGTACGGACGAACGGACCTAGGAATATTGTTTCTACTGGACAATATTGGTTACGAGCATAGACATAAGTATAATTGTATAGCGTACGGGTCCTTCGGTACTCCGTGTTTGTTGCCAATTTTGTGAGACTACAAGTATCTTACAAGTACCTTAAAAGAATGTTATTAGATTAAGGGAAGCTAAGGTTGTATGTCAGGATCGTAGCAAGTGGAAGTCCGTGTATGTATGTATGTACAAAGTACCTTAGTCTCGGTGATATATGCCGCGAGCACGTCCGCATGGGTTCCGACGCGCTCCTCGCCGTTGAGCTGGCTATACCGTTCCTATTTCAAAATGTTCCAAAGGGCATATTCTTATATTTATAATAATGGTTACGAGGGTTTGTGGGGATTGGGGAGGCATAATGTATTTATATCTAGCAGTAGGTGCTTTAAACTTCAATGGTCGTAACCATGTGGTAACCCTTTCCTATACTCAAACGGTGTCTTTATAAGATTTTACAAGCTTCTACGTATTTTCACTACTTGTGGAGGAGCGACTATAAAAGGCGAAAACTCACTGAAAACCGACCCACCACAGCTGAGTAGGTACGTTTTCTCTTCGCAGTGGGATACCGCCCTTTAGCTTGTGTTAGAAATTGATTGATTGATCATCGAGTGACCATTCTAAGGTGTCCATGGGCAGTGGTGATCACTTACCATCAGACCCACTGCTCGTTTGCCTTCCTCGTCGTATAATAAAATAAAAAAACAAACCTATGTCTACACATAGACAACGCGAGGAAAAACTCGTGATGACTTCATTTGCTTCCCTAATATGTTTCGACACTTTGCTTTAACGCATTTGCGAAGTTTTTGGACAAACAGACGGAACCAAATAATACTGCCTTATCAGTCAGGATCTGGTTTTGCGCATGACAAGATTAGCACGCGTTTGGTTTGTAAAAAAAATTGTTTGTGCACAGTAAAATGCAGGAAGTGATCTATAAACATCGTGTTGGTTTGCAATCTCACAAGCGCGCTCGACGTTCTCACCCGATCTCACCTGCGGGCTAGTTTATGGACTGAGCCCCTAGAGTAATCAGCGGACAAAAATATGTATCCATCGCGTTTGCGTAACGGGTGTCAAATAGTATAAGAAATTTGTCGTCGATACGTGCCACTAGTGGCGCTGCTAATTTGCCCATAGTACTTCAGACGTAAACGCGAACGCGATCAAGACTTTTTTTGCCTACAAATGGTATTTTGTCGCGTCGCGTAATGCCCCCTAGTGCGGTCTTGGTCTTTAGTGGAAACTCACCCTAACTCGCATTTGAACATTTCAAATTCGGAACGTTATGTGTTTTCTTACTGGTTTTTTATTGCGGTTTGTATGACGTCGTGTGACGCGAATATTACTAATGCCGTAATACGAAATGGGATGTGTGGGAGGAGTCTAAATGAAAAAAGGTCACGTGTTACGTCTTATGTCATGCTGTTCAGTAACGTATTTCGGTATAATAAGCTTTGTTAGTCAATGACGTTTGATTTTCTTTCAGGATTGTGTTACAGTCTGTTTATTATAGTGCCCCGTAGCTATGTAGTCAATCCTGACACATTGCACAGCTATGAAGTTTCTGATTATTGACAATGTTAACCATAGGAGAAAAATGCTAGACTTGCTTGTTTGCCACACGCAGGAATCTAGCATTTTTAGGGTTCCGTACCTCAAAAAGGAAAACACGGAACCCTTATAGGATCACTTTGTTGTCCGTCTGTCAAGACCCTTTTTCTCTGAAACGCGTGGAGGTAGCATGCTGAAATTAATATCAAATACTCAAGCCTGCGGTCCCTTGAAGCCGTGAAAAAATCAACCTTCTAAGTCAACGCAATTAAAAGGTACAATCATTAAAAAATCAGTTTCCATACAAATTGCCGAAATCCGAAAACCTAAAGGGTACTTCCAGCTGTCCTAGAAAATTGAAATTTGGTATGAAGGTAGCTCTTATAGCACAACCACTCCGAAAAGTCTCAAATTCTTAAAATTTTATGTCTGTCTGTAGATTTCACAGACCGATATAAGTTGATCCCACACTGCGTACATTTTGCTTAGGAGCAGGGCTCTGCTAACACTGAACTTCTTGAAACACTGGGGAAAAAGCGTTAAAATCTTTCTAGGAAACCCTCGTGCGCGAGTCCGACTCGCACTTGGCTGGTTTTTCTCTTTTGGTTAACATTGTCAATAGTCAGAAACTTCATAGCTGTGCAACGTGTCAGAATTTATCTCATAGCGGACAGCACTATAGGTAATTAAAAAGCTGACACCATTAACTTACCAACACCATGGACTTCGGGTTAGCGCTTGAAAACGTCCAAACCAAAGACCAATAATTTGCACAAAAGACCACTAATCGAGCGTCAGTCAGTCTTAGTTTGGTCGAACGACAGCGCTATGACATGGCGTATGGCTGTCATCGAAAAATGCCGTGTTGTTCTGGGACACATTTTTCGTGAATTTTGTACTAGACCCAAAGTCCATGGTGTAGCAAGGTGTAAGTAAGTCAATGGCTGAAACATATGTTTCTTTCTTTAATTTCTTTTTATTTTACTTTTATGAGCAGGCAGCAGGCACGTACTGCGCAAGTTTCTCCAAAGTTTCTTCGTTTTTACGTTTTTCACTTCGATCGTTGATTATTAAATATGACAGCGTCAGCGAAGAGTTGGTTAGTCTATCAATCGACTCTATTTTATGCCTTTTCAATATCCAACCGTGTTTCAATTCCAATCTCATGTTTCACTTGATTAGTAATAAAATATAAATAGGACTGAAACGGAAATTGACGATAAAATAAACCATAGGTACAGTCAGCAGCAGAAGTAGCTAAGCAACCGACGCGTTCAAAATGATCTAAGCGCGGCTCTATTGTTATAGTCATAAGAGCTTGTGCAGAGGGTCGAGCATGACTTTACGAATGCTGCGTAACGTTACGGTTATCGTATCGAGATCGAGAAACCTTATACTTAATTTTAGTTCCAAATACGCTCACGGCGTTTACTATTCGATTTTACGTGACGCAGCATTCGTAAAGTCGTGCTCGACCCTCTGATCATTGTGACGGCTTCGGTTGCTTAGCTACTTTTGCTGCTAACGTACATCCTAAATACAGATTAATTTCGCAATGACATATTTTTTAGTCATGAAAATAGTTAAGTACAGCAGACTTCATGTACTAACATCGAATACCACCGCTTTAATAGTGCTAAACCTGTAATTATCCATTTAGCCGCTCAAGCCGCTATCAATTCGTTATACATCGTATAATACACAATGGCTTTTATGACAATTAGTTCCCAGTGTTCATTAATATACTAGACCAATAAAGGGCACCTTGTGTCCAATACAGGGGTCACACGGAGGTCTAAGCTATCAACATAGCGCCCATTATGTGCTCTCACCTCACACCTCTATGCGTATGGCGGGTTGAATGCAGCCTCTTAATGGTTGTCAGGTTATTATTCTGCGTCGTATAACTTTGCATGATAACAGAGATTAAATGCCCTTTCGAAGGTAGACTTGGCAATAGCCACACACACACACATGCACATTTAATAGTAATTGTACCTGCCAACCGCCGTGGTTGGAAGATCAGTGTAAACGTACAGCGGGTCGAGCAAGACTATACAAATGCTGCGTAACGTTACAGTTATCGTATCGAGATCGAGAAACCTCATACTAAAGTTTAGTTCCTAGTACAGTCGAGTTCTCCAATATCTGTGCAGCCAACGGTTCATAAATATCTAAACACGGACCTTATGTAACTGGCAATAATGTATGTGTATAGATATTTTTGAACTGTTGACTGTATAGATATTGGAGAACTCGACTGTACGCTCACGGGCGGGCGCTGTTCCAAACGTCATACAAACTCGACAACGTTTACTATTCGATTTTACGTTACGCAGCATTTGTAAAGTCGTGCTCGGCCCTCTGACATTTTGGCAAACATTAGTAATCCGTCTAGCGCACTCGGCTTCGCCTTGGCATTCGCCATCTTTATCTGTCAAACGGTACAAGATCGTGCGAGAAAGAGCGATGGCGAATGCTTTAGTTAGAAAACGCGCTGCAGTCAGCTGAGCCTTGCATACACTGCCGCCGAGTCGTACGCTCCTAGAGGAAGAATTACGAATTCGTACGAAACCTGTTGGGCCTAACTCGACTTACTTATATTGTAAAGATTCATTTATTTCACTATGATTGAGTCTCACGATAGTTTCATGTTAAAACTTTCCTCATGTAGGAACAGGAACTGTAGTTCCAAGGCTGCAACGCAGTTGACTGTAACTCCATGCACGCGTTGCTGCAACCAGAGCTTGCGTGCGCGCCGATGGCGTCACGGGGTCAGGAGTCAAGTATTTAGACGAGTGCGAATTGAGACCAATTTACACGCTGTGTTTACGTACGGTGGCAAGGTTCAGTTACAGAAGTGTGTGAGTGCGTATGAAGTCTTTTGTCGTTGATTAGAGCCGATATTAAGTCGACCGTTTGGTACGAGAAGGCTGTAGTGATGGGTTACCGTTTCTTTGTCAACCTTCTTACTCAGATTTGGTTCATATAGTCAAAATTAATTGTCTTGAGCTATGGAAAGAGTATTTTGATAAGAGGTCGTGTATTAAGGGAATATGGTACAAAACTATACAACGTCATGTATCTCAGACCCCTTGGTTTGCAGGAATAGATAGATAGTAGATCTGATGTAGTAATTGCTCTAAGACTTCGATCAGGACATATTCCTCATAACAGTTTTACATACTTTAGGAAAAAATGCACTTCTCCTAACAGCACTGAGTGTGATATGATAAGAAAGTGGATGTGTAGAATATTCTGGAGGAGTGTGTCAGGAATGAAGTCGAGCGGAGAGATTTAAAATGAGATTGAAAATGATATGCATACCCTCGGTCTATTGTAGCAGACGTACCTAAGCGTTTGGACCACATAGTTACCGCCGTGTTAGGACACAAAGGTTTTTGACGTTTATTCGTTAAGTTTTCTCCAGCTTACTATACATCCACAACAGCGACCAAAACTTCATTGAATAAGGAATTCAATGGGGTGTTTTCCGGATTGTTTTTCAGTCAACATTACAACAATGGCCGTGCCACAATGCCGACCTGACACGCTGTGTAAGTAAACAGGTGTCACGTCCACATTATGCTTTGGTATTACCTAATTTGGATTGAGCGATCGGCGTAATGTGGATGATTGAACCCTGGAAACGATACAACTCTTCTATTTTGGGCATTGGTGTAAAAGTGTAAATGTAAAACTGGATGAAATTACAATTTAGTGTCTGGGATAAAAACATAAGCTCTAAAAAGAACAGTCCAAGGCATCATTGATATCATTGTCACCATTGACTTACTAACTTCGAACTGACAACAACCATGGACTTCGGGTTAACGCTTGAAAACGTATGAACCAAAAGACCACTAATTTGCAAAATAAGACTAATAATCGAGCGTCAGCAGTCAATCTTAGTTTGGTCGAACGACAGCGCTATGGTTGTACTGGATCCAAAAGTCCATGGTGTTAGTAAGTCAATTATTATCACAAATCGACTCGATTTCTGGAGCATTCTCGGACAATTTTAATCTTAATTCTCTTTCAGCATTAAGTCGATTCAAGTATTTCGTTTCTAACATGGCCACGAGTAAATTTTATCATGAACCCTCTACGATCATTGACAAAACCCCTGAGGATCCGTGTACCCCACTTTGAGAAACCCTGGTCTAATCTAATACCTCACATTACAGAACAAACCAGAAGCCGGGTTCAGTCATAATCATATAATCATAACCGCACGCGGCGCACTGTGTCCATTTTTAGGGTTCCGTACCAAAATAGCAAAAGGAAACCCTTTACGTTGCGATTCAGTCCATCTGTCTGTCCGTCTGTCGCAGCTGCTTATCTCAGGAACTAATAATGCTATCGACTTGAAATTGGAATAGGCAAAGATTATGCTTGATTCTAATACAATTATTTGGTATTAGTATGACGTTTTTGTTTAGGTCTGTGTTGAGTGTGTCGTACTGATATTATTGTTTAATTTAATTTAATGTGCGTAATTACTTACATAGAAATAAGGGACTTGTGTAACTAAAAATATATTATTCATAATTTAATAAAAAAAATGATTATTTGATTGATTCCAGAGTCGAGTCGCATGTGGGCGAGTGCGTCTTTCGTCGGCGTACTCATCGTCATCGGCGTGCCGCTGTGGTGGAAGACCACGGAAGTCTACAGGTATGCTGTCATCTAGTGGCGTAACCAGCTTTTGGCCCAGGGGGGGGGGGACAAATTAACCAGATTTTGGCCCGAGGGGGGGGGGGGGGGGGGGGCAAATCAAAAATTTCTTAACCCGCGATAGTAGAAGAATAGAAGATCTTCACGTTCGAATTTCAAGTACTTTTTCCGTTTCAAAGCCTTTCCGAGCTAGTGAGATGAAAAATATTCATTCAATATATGTACTATTATTATCATTTTTTTTGAACTTTGATTGTAAGAGCCAGGGGTCCAGGGGCAATTTTTCTCTTTGCCAACTTCTTAGATAAGGGGGGGGAACGTTTTTTTTGCATTTTTCATCAATAGTCAAAAATTGAGCGTATACATATTTTAAATGCCGATCCAAAAGGAGGGATGTTATATTGTTAAACCTGTTGTATCTGTGTATGGGTGTGTGTGTAACTGCCTGTGGCATCGCAACTCCTAAACGGATTTGGACGCGGCTTTTTTTTTTAAGTTTCATAAAAATCGGTTTAGCCGTGTTTGAGATATTGAACTTTGAAATTAAAATGTTGGGGGTTTGTCAACTTCTCTAAGTCGGTTAGGTTACCTTTAAAATGAAAATAATCGATCTATTGATTATTATTGTTTTTATTTTTATGAAACATTCATAGAATGAAATTCAACATACAATGACAATGCAAAGAAAAATTCGTTAAGCAGCTGGACTTGAACCAGCAACCTCGGTAATCCGTACCACCCGATCCGGTCGGTATCCGTTGGTACGGATTACCGAGGTTGCTGGTTCAAGTCCAGCTGCTTAACGAATTTTTCTTTGCATTGTCATTGTATGTTAGGTTACCTTTCTCTATCAAAACCGCGGGTGGTAGGACCTTGTGCGAGGTCCGTCCGGATCGCTACCTCCATCTTACTCGCTAATCCTTCCGCAGCAGTGCTTGCACTGTTGTGTTCCGGTGTGGAGAGTAAGACAGCCGGTGTAATTACGGGCACAAGAGGATTTCATCTTAGCTCTCTAGGTTGGCAACGCATCTGCGAACCCTCCGGGTGGGTGTCTATGGGCAGAGGTGATCACTTACCATCAGGTGACCCACTTGCTCGTTTGCCTTCCTCGTCCTATGAAAAAAAACCTGCAATAGGTATTTACGTAACCTCAAGCGAGGTAATTACTTAATTCTATGTGTTTATATTTAGATATGATGAGCTTTCAATTGGGGGCGGGGGGGTTATCGTGAAACGTGCGACAACCGATGTCCTTACCCGATGTCTGACATTACTTATCGAGACGGTTCGGCGATCGTCACCCCGTCAGATGACAAAAAACGTGACTGAATGCAGTTGCAATAAGTTTTTAACCCCCGACGAAAAAGAGGGGTGTTATAAGTTTGACCTGTGTATCTGTGTATCTGTCTGTGGCATCATAGCTCTCGAAGGGATTGACCGATTTCGAAGCGGTTTTTTTTAATCGACAGCTAGTTTAATCGAGATGGTTCTTAGCTGAGTTGCATTAAAATCGGTTCACCCGTTCTTGAAATATTGAACTTTGAAATGAAAATGTCGGGGGGTTTTTCAACTTTTCTAAGTTGGTTAGGTTAGGTTATGTCTACCCACATATCATAAGTCCTCTATAATGCGTTCGGAAACCGTAGAAAATGACCAGCATTGCAGCATGTCGTTGACTGCTCGCCTCCAGCCCCCGCCAGCCGCCGGAAGCAGTATAGTAGTTTATGCAACTGCTATATAATGAGGGTCCCTAAAACACGAGTGTGTTTTTATGAAACGAGGCGAAGCTGAGGTTCATAATAGGATCACACTAGTGTTTTAAGGCCTAATTATGTACAGTTGCATACATTACTTTATCTACACATATATTATAAGTACTCTAAGATGGGTTCAGAAGCCGAAGGCATATATCATATACCTCACGAATTTGATTGTTTTTTTTAAACCATAGACAAACATACCGAGCTGACGTTTCGTAAACTGTTTTTTTTTTATTAATGCAACGCGGGTCAAGTTAAACTGGACAGGTCCGTCACGTGTCCACTCCCCGTCCTTTTTGCTCTTACTGTAAACATGTATGTCTCTATCCCTTATTACCGTAATTACCCTTATGACGCCAATGCCTAGAGCGGTGCAGTGCATTTATTTTGTACTGTCGATAATTATCCACTAAATGATTATTGTTTGTACATCGGGTTTTTATTTGTGGATTTTATTTACTACTATTAGTATGTACCCAAATACTTCATAATTTTAATCATAATTATTATATTCGTGTATGATTATTGGATAGGTAATGATAACAAAACAATGTTATTTTATTTAAACTGTATGTTTTAACCCCGGACGCAAAAAGAGGGGTGTTATAAGTTTGACCGCAAGTGTGTCTGTGTGTCTGTCTGTGGCACCATAGCTCCTAAACGGTTGAACCGATTTGAATGCGGTTTTTTTTATTTGAAATCAGGGTTTCAAGCGATGGTAAACTAAACGAGTTAAAAAAAACTTTTATTGATTTGTTGAACTTTAGAGGATCATGTGAAATAAAACGGATCACTCACGTATATAAGTCGAGTTTAGCTCAACATGTTTCGGACTAATTCGAATAACTCCCACTCGCTGTCTCGCTGCCGCTGGGTCGTACGCTCCCAGAGGAAGGACTACTAATTAGTCCGAAACATGTCAAGCTAAACTCTACTTACATACGTGAGTGATCCGTTTTATTTCACTAGATTCTCTTTAGTTCAACAAATTACCAAAAGGATTTTTAACTCGTTTAGTTTACTATTACCACAAAAAATTTCAAAGTTGGTGATAATATCTTATCTTATCTTATACTACTTGAAGATGTTAGTTCCTTTACCAGGTCATTTCAAATTGCATTTCTTAGTTGCAAAATTAAAGTCACAGGCAAAAGCTAGTTACTGATAAGCAAGCATAAAAAATGCAACACCTTTTATCGATATCGATAGAAAGCATTAAGTCATTAGCGTACGTCCCCTAGCGATCGGGTTCGGAATACTTAGGGATACTTCGGAGTGCTTCGGAGCGATCACAACTCCCCCCGCACCGCAGCTAGTTGACAGAATTGTTTTCTTTCAAATTCGCATGTATTTCGTCTCTAAGGGATAAGTGCTCGTAGGTTCCAGTACAACACGGCATTTTTCGATGACAGCCATACGTCATAGCGCTGTCGTTCGACCAAACTAAGACTGACTGACGCTCGATCAGCGGTCTTTTGGTTCGGACGTTTTCAAGCGCTAACCCGATAAGTCCATGGTGTTGGCAAGTCAATGACTACATAATATACTTTGTATCAATCGGCGCTTATGTCGTTTTAATCTATGCTGTATTAATATGATGCTAAAAGCAGCATAACCGCCAAAGTTGTTAAAGTAGTTTTTTTGTGGTTATCAACGTTTATACATGACATGAGGTTTGTCATTATATAAATGCATAACCTGGCGATAGCAGAGTGTAGTTTTTTTACAGGTATTTTACTTATTCTTGAAATGTATTTATTAACCGACCTCAAAAAAGGAGGTTTGACTGTACTTGTTAGCTTACGCTGTAAGTAAGGTGTGAGGTTTGAAATGCTGACAAAGTTGGAGTTGAGTCTTTTTTGGAAGAATATGTCTTCAACTTTGTAAGTCAAGAAATACTCGACGTTTTTTCAGAGTTCTGACGATAAAAATTAACACGTGGAACTAATAATAACACCCCAACTTTTGAGTTGATGGTTAAAAAGTAACCTTATAAAGCTACATCAAATGATTTTATTCTCAACATCACTGCATCAGCAGCCGTTATTACGTCCCACTGCTGGGCACAGGCCTCCTCGCATTCCTAGTGCTGATTGGGAACTTCACACACACACCATTGAATTGCTTTGCAAAAGTATAAGCTCCTGCAAAAATTACAAGTAATTTCATACACACGTAAATTCCGAACAACTCACGAGGTGCGAGCCGGCAGGGCATTAGGTCAAACCACTAGGCTATCGCTGTTTATATATCAAAGTTGTTTTTTTTTTCTTTCTCAGAGTGACACTGCCGTTTGAGAAGATAAATGCATTCGACGCTCTACCTTTTAGCATCTCTACCAACTTAGTAGTGCTGGCGAACGATGAGGCCACCGCCACAGAGATTGCGGAACTTATTGAGAAGTCCTTTGATCACTCTAGTAAGTTACTTATTCTGCTTCTTCTTTTGGTTTCTCTTCAGCTACTGAAGGTTGGCAGTCAGCTCAGCATATTTCTCCCTGTCCATGTCAAGGCGAAAGAGCTCGGCGGCATTCGGGATTCCCTTCCATTCCCGTATGTTCCTCAGCCAAGACTTTCGTCTGCGACCAGGTTTTCTCCTTCCAGCAACTTTTCCCGTCTTTATTAGTTGCAAGAGCTGATTATCTCTCATGCCTGAGCACGTGATCCAGATATCGACGGTACTCTGACTCAACCTCGTATATAAACTTTGACGAAATTGGAATAACTACTCTAGACCGCGAACCTAAGGTAGTTATTACAATTTCGTCAAAGTTTATATACGAGGTTATGAGTCAGAGTACCGTCGATATGCAACTATCCCGCTTTGGCTGATAATATACAATACGCAAAATGTGCAAACAGTTAAATGTACATACGCAATGTACGAAATGTACGTTGTACGCAAAATGTACGTACGCAGCTTTTACAAACAATTAAATGTAAGTACATATGATAATTGTAAAATATGCAAAATGGACTCCACGTGATAGTGGCAAAATATACAAAGTTAGAATGATCAACAGGCAAATTATACATAATGGAAAAATAACAATACACAGACAGACATACCCTCTTTTTGCGTCTGGGTTTTGGTGAACCACCCTGCTTACTGTACACTTGTACATTTTACGTTTTGCACGTTTGGCGATTGCATGAACATTTTGCTTTTGTCACATTGTTGCGGATCGACGACCGGATGGCCTAGTGGTTAGAGGCCCTGACTATGAAGCTTGAGGTCCCGGGTTCAAATCCCGGTCGGGGCAGATCTTTGTATGATGAATACGAATGTTTGTTCTCGGGTCTTGGATTTTTAATATGTATTTGAGTATGTATTTACATATAAGTATGTTTATCCGTTGTCTAGTACCCATAGTACAGGCTTTGCCTAGTTTGGGACTAGGTCAATTGGTGTCAAATTGTCCCGTGATATTTATTATTTATTTATTATTTATTTGTGCATTTTACATTGAACAAACGTACTGTACACGAAATGTACGTAGCGCAAGTAGGTACATTTTGCGTACGTACATTTCGTGTACAGTACCTTTGTCATGATGTAGATATTGCGTATGTACATTTAACTGTTTGCACATTTTGAGTGTAGTGTACATTTTGCGTATTGTATATTATCAGCCGAAGCGAACTATCCGCTGTTTGATGGTTTGCAAAAGTTTGCGTTTTTGTCTAAGCCGTCGCAGCACTTTACTTTAAGCAAGTTACTTATATGCTTCTTTTATTAATAGTACGTACCTGCGTTAGGCGGTTAAACCAATGAATTTCCATATACAAGGACATTGCATCGCTGTCAGCGAGACAATACAGGTGCAATCTAAGCACACTTTGACAGTCGCATTTTGACCGTTTCACTATAATGTCTTTAATTTTACGGTGCTAATAAATTTTCAAAAGAAATTGTGCCGGTGACGTCATTATGACGCAAACTCTCAAATAGAATGCTTTTATTTAAGAACAATGCAACAGCTGATGAATCTTAATAATGCTGTAATGATAATGTAAATTTTATCATTTATTAATAAAAACTTGACATTTATAATAAAAAATATAGACCAAGCCTGTACTTACCTACGAACAAAATATTTTATTGGGTAAGTAATGTACTTACTTAATTCTTTAGAAAAATATTCTTTCCCGAAGTACTAACATGAAAAACAATGGATGAGAGAGAGAAACATTTATTCACATGCATTCGACACATACAGGGAAATAAAACACATGAAATTCTAAAATAACGTCGCGTCTTCCTCATTTACTTACATTTCACACTTACATTCATGGCAATATAACTTTCGAATCTCCCGCCATTTATAGAAGATGTGGTTGTACTGGCCGTGACTGGTCTGAACTCAAGTGTCAATGTCAAGTTGTTAAAGACAATGTATATTATATAGCTTGTTGTTGTTGGGTTTCTGTGGGGGATAGAATCAGAAATAATGATATACGCCGTAGAACTAAAGTTACCGACATATCCCGAAGAATTGAGAAATTTAAGTGGCAGTGGACGGGGCACATTGCTCGCAGGACTGATGGCCGATGGGGGCAGAAGGTTCTCTAATGGCGTCCGCGGACCGGGAGACGAGTTGTAGGTGCTCCAACAAGATGGACCTGAGTAGTATATTATTGGGCATTCTGGACCACCATTCATTCGATCGGGCGAAAAATTTCGCCCTCACTCATTCGTGGTGATCCAGAAGCCCAATAATACAATGAATTGCACACAACCTACAATCAACCCAAACCCAACGGTAACCAACCTAACAGTAACCTATCAGCATTTGCGTTCAACATAACGCTCAACCTACACCTGAAATCGCATTGGACATTCTGTTTCACCTCGCGTTCAACGCAACAGCAACTCAAACCCAACGGAACCCAACCTAACAGTGACCTATCAGCATTTGCGTTCAACATAACGCTCAACCTACACCTGAAATCGCATTGGGCATTCTGTTTCACCTCTCGTTCAACGCAACGAATACATCAGCCCAACAGCAACTCAAACCTAACGGAACCCAACCTAACAGTAACCTATCAGAATTCACGTTCATCATAACGCTCAACCTACACCTGAAATCGCATTGGGCATCCACCTCTCGTTCGAATGAGCGAAGTTTTGACTCGAGGTTCAACGACAAGCCAACCCGACGGGAATTTATTCAATGTATTTAAATTTCAGTCCAACTCAAGTCTCAACTAATTGACAACCTAACATAGATATGTTTAATAATGTTTGAGCTTAGATAAAGTAAAAGCAAAAGTACACCATGCACACCGGGTTGATCAAGTCCGATATGCACGAGGCCGAAGCCACTGAGCGCTCCTCGGTCTCAAGCCGCAGCCTTTGACTCAGGTTAACTCAGGTGTTTGCACAACTTGTCTGCGAAGCTGATCAGACTCCACAGACAAGATCGGGTCACCCAGGACGCGTCTAGTTCCCGGCATCCACCTACGGATGTATCGCTATGACCGCTTTTTGTGTGCGTGGTGGTTTTGGATGCCTCCCACCGAGGCTTGTATACAACTCATCCGCAAAGCTGATCAGACTCCACAGACAAGGTCGGGTCACCCAGGACGCGTTAGTTCCCGGCATCCGTTTTCGGATGTATCGCTATGACCGCGTTTTATGTACACGGCAAATTGTATGTCGGATTTATTTATATCAACGAATCTCAAAACCATCGTTAGCGCGAGTTAGGTTTAAACTAATTTACGCTGGAATAAAGCACTAAGTAAACATTATTTAAATTACGAAAACATAAAAATGTGTAACTCACTACACTAGTGAAAACCGAAATATGATTTTAAATTGGTATCGCTAAAACTAAGTCAAATAGTGTGATTTAATTGATGTTAATGTAGAACAACTCCATCTGTGAGACCGCGATACTTTATCACACTTTCTAAATAACTTATATCACTTTATCATGTTGACGTAAAAATTGTCTTGCTGACTAGAATATAAAGTTTGATCAGAAACGAGTTGTAAAGTGATATACATGATTATGTACTTAAGTCATTTCAACTCGAAGACATTGTAGTGTAAGTTAGGTACTCGATCAAATTACGTAGCGAGCGCGCTCGCTAAGGTTTATTGTTCTTAACATGCAAATGGACATACGAGTAGGCGGTGATGACATCTATCGAAATTATTCGAAACCATTTGTATTCTATACGAAACCAGTACATCAAAGGTACTTACTTAAATCATTACTTACACCTACTTAGTTCAGTGCTTAACCCACAGACAGCGCTTATGTTAAACTTTGACATCGTGCGCTAGAATTTGTACCTAGATTTTTGTGTGTCTGTCTGTGGTACCATAGCTCCTAAATGAATGAGCCGATTTAAATGCGGTTTTTCATTTAACAGGTTTTCTAACAATGGTTCTTAGACTTGTTTTATCAAAATCGGTTCAACCGTTTCTAAGATATTGACCTTTGAAGCGAAAATGTCTATTGTTTTTCGACTTTTCTAAGTTGGTTAGGTTATCTTATCATAAATGTTAATAATATAGGAATTGTTTATTTTTGTGTTCAAATTGAAAAAGGTTTATACCTGTTTGTACCTGTAACAAGACAATGTTTGTTTTCGTATTAGGAAATAACAATTGTATGTGTATTTATAATTACGATGTAAAGTAGCAAACATTACAGTTAGAACACGTTTTTACCTAAGTTTAAATCTTCGTCTTAGTAGGTGAGGTAAGATGATATTTGGTTGTGTGAGCTAACCAATTACTAACCTTACCCATTAACTTAGTAATTAAGTCGGTTAATACTGAGGCTATTTGAACGATCTGAGGAGGTTTTTTTCCAGTTTCCGTTATAATTTTAACGTACAGAACTGAGCATGAAAATGTTACCAATTAGGTATTAGCCAATTTTATTGCGCAACGTTATCAAGTTGTAATGTGACACACAGTGCGATCGGCGTCTTTTTGCTGACATACAAATGCGGTGCATGTATGAAGCGTGGTTGCGAAATAATATTCATATTATAAAGGTGTAGGGTTGACAATGATCAATGGATAAATTTACAATTAATGGGTACCTCTATTAAATGCGAATATAAATGTTCTTAAAAGAAATAATGATTACTACAATTACTGAAATACTAATATTTAGGTAATTCCTTAATTTAGCTGGTGAGAAATAAATAAATAAAAAATAAATAAGTAAATTAAAAATTAAAAAAGTAAATTAAAAAAAGCTTACAACTCACTCTCGATTAGTTTTTTGGTATCTTGAATACATGCATATGTGGAATACGAAGTAGGCAGATTTACCAACAGACAGATAGACAAATTCATAACGTTCCTCTTTCCATCGCGTCGAGAATTAAATAATGTAAAATAAAGAACTGTTATGTGCACATAAGCATAATACACAATTGTGATTTGGAATGCGACAGCCCTAGTTCATTTAGTAAAATCAGCAAATAATTTCGTTTAAAACTTTTGCGCGGGGCTAATTTGTTCCTTTCCAATTTCGAACGTGACGTGCACAGTGCATCAAGTCTTCTACATCTTCAGCTCAGAGGTTAAGCTGTGCAGAGTTTCTACGTTAGTAAAGTTTATTTGCTTTATACATCGATTAAAATGTAAGTATGTATTTCAACGTACCTAACGCTTTACTTTCCTAACGAAATTAAAACATTTGGTTCATATTGTTTGTAGGGTTCCAACAGGCATTAATATTTTTAATTTCCTTTCAGGTCTGATTCCGAGTTTGAACCCATCACTGTTGCAAACAGCGGAACCGTTCGGTCAAAAGTGGGAAGGTCGGCTGAAAAACGAAAAGCTTCAGCTCCAAACAGGTAGCCATTTTATATTTATTTTCATATTTCATGTTTTTTATTTTGTCAGCTGGGTACATATTTACTTAAATATTGTTTGTCTACTTTTTTCATTTAAAAAAGGTATTTTTTTTTCTTTTTTTATCGATGTATATGGTTATTTTAAATGTCGAGTAATAAAAACATATTTTTTATTTCAGATCTGATTCAGAGGAGAGCGTTGCCGCTGCAGATGTCAGTATCCCAAAAATAAAAAAACCTGCTCAAAAAAGAAAGCCGTCAACCCCAAGGTATTTTTCTTGTAATTTGTTTAATGAATTTCGACGAACTAAGTACAACTGTCTTATTCATTGTTTAATGTCTGTTATGTTTCAGATCTGCTGCACCCAAGAAAAAAGAAACTAAAAACCCGTTTGACGTGTTCGGAATATTTCCTGAAGACGTTGCTGTTAACCATAAGCCTGCTGAGACTGATCCGCTTGATTCATCCATTATAAGCCGGGTACCGAACGGGTCAACAAAACGAGCTTGCACCCTCAACGGAGACTTTTTCTTGGAGCTGCGGGTGTACAACACTGCCGATATTCGCGGTGAGTTACGTCAGGAGCGTTGGAAAAAGGCTCTCGTTACTCTAAAGGCGCAAATCGATGATGAAACTGTTGAATGGGAGGCATTGCAAAAATTTATTAAAAAGATAAATGTACTTTTCAAGGACGCTAACGTCAAATTTTATTCTAACGATACTAAGTACTAATTTAGTAGGTACTTTTTTGATTTTAACAGATACTGCAGGTTGTCTCTTTTTATTACTTATTTGAATAAAATTTAAACTGCATCAAATTGTGTATCAAGTAATTTTTAATAAATGTTTTTAATAAATGTTAACGATTTATTATGAAACCATAATTTAAACGCTTTTAACGATATTACTTTAAGGGCGCAAATCGATGATAAAACTGTTGAATGGAGGGCATAGCAAAAATTTGTTAAAAAGATAAATGTACTTTTCAAGGACGCTAACGTCAAATTTATTGTAACGATACTAAGTAAGTACTAATTTAGTACTTTTTATTTTTGCTTTTAACGGATACTGCAGGTTGTCTCTTTTTATTATTTGATTAAAATTGAAACTATCAAATTGTGTATTTAACATATAAAACCAGGATTACAGCTTAAGCAAAGTCGCTACATAAAACATGCCCTTTTGCACTCAGTGTTCAATTACAGTAGAAAGCAGGAAGTGGGTAGGGCACCTTAGAAGTAATAAGCATAGAAAAAATTCGGGTGTAAATTTAAACGATGAGGTTGTTGAAATTTCGTCTGCTTTTAAAGGTCGCATAGCATCTTATAGAATAATGGCAACTGATGAGCTGAAGTCTTGTTTACCTGAATCATTTTTGATTACAGTAAAACCTAAAATGCAAAAAATTTTGGAAAATTCGCTTAAAAAACATGTGTCCCTCAAAGTAAATTTCGAATATTTTGGCGATTTTCTTTTGTTTAAAGATGACAAGCAGGAAATGAAATCTTTTGCAACGAAAAATTTTCCTATACATCAAAATTATCAATTCGAAGAGCTTTTAAACACAATAATTATTAGTATACAGAAAAAAATCGAAGAATTTCAGGAGCGCGATTCTGGTTGGACTTTCTTATCTAATTTGTATTTAGAAGTTAACATAAATAAGTATGAACCATTGAAAGCGTCATCTTACATAGACTTACCTAAGATAATAAAAAATAAAAAAGCTTGCATTAATATTCAAAATCATGATAATTATTGTTTTCTCTGGTGTGTTGTTGCTGCTCTTTACCCATGTCAAAACCATCGCGAGCGTCTATCATCTTATCCTCATTTTAAAGACGTATTAAAACTTGATAATATGTGTTTCCCTGTCACTTTAGCCGATATCATTACGTTTGAGCATCACAATATTGATATCAGTATTAACGTATATTCTTTAAAAAACAACCGAACTCTTGTAGGACCTCTATACAGATCGCAATATAAAAGGAAACATCGAATCAATTTACTTTTAATCGAACGCGGTAATAAGTCGCATTATGTTTTGATTACTAATTTACCGCGTCTTGCTCGCGGTCAGATTACCAAACATCATGCTAAGCTTTATTTCTGCGAAGACTGTCTGATATTTTTTCAAACTGAACACGGTTTCAATAGTCACGTTTGTAGTGGGGTTGCTACGGTACTTCCGGAGAAAGGCACCTATCTCGAATTTAAGCATTTTGAACGAAAACAAGACGTTCCATTTGTCGTGTATGCTGACTTTGAGACAATCCTTAAACCCTATCAGAACTGTGAACCTAACACTGACAGTAGTTTTACTACAAATAAACAAATACATTTACCAGCCGCTTTCGCGTACCATATAATTTGCTCTTATGATGAGCAACTTAATCGTTTTGTTCAATACCGAGGGCCAGATTGTGCTCAGAAATTCGTAGATTATTTATATAGACATATTAAAGACATCCATAACGTTTTAGAAAAAGAAATTCCCATGATATTTACTGTAGAAGATTCTTTAGCTCATGAACGTGCCAAAAATTGTCATATGTGTAAAGGTTTATTGTTTGCAGACAAAGTAAGAGATCACTGTCATCTAACGGGCCGTTATCGCGGTGCCGCGCACCAGTACTGCAATCTGCGCTTTCGCGTTCCTAAATTGGTCCCTGTTTTCTTTCATAACTTAGCAGGTTACGATTGTCATTTGTTTATACAGGAACTTAGTAAATGTTCAGGGCCTGTGAAAGTAATCCCAAAAAATAAAGAAAATTATATTTCGTTCACTAAGTTTTTGTGGATTTCAGATCAAAAGTATGCACAAATTCGATTTGTAGACTCTTTTAAATGTTTAGGAACAAGCTTGGAAAAATTAGCGAATGGTTTACATAAAGATGATTTTATTCACTTGAACAAGTTTTATCCTGAAACTAAAAAAAATAAATTATTAACTCGCAAAGGTATTTATCCTTACGATTATATGTCGAGCTGGGATAAGTTTACAGAGACCGAGCTTCCATCACAGAACTTGTTTTTTAATTCTCTTTCCAACGAACAAATAAGCGATTCAGATTACGCACATGCGCAATCTGTATGGTCCGAATTTAAAATCAAAGATATGGGAGAATATACTGATCTTTACCTAAAAACTGATGTGTTGCTTTTATCAGATATTTTTGAGAACTTTCGGTTCATTTGCAAGTTAAATTATCATTTAGATCCGGCATTCTATTTAACTGCTCCAAGCTTATCGTTTGATGCTATGTTATTAAAAACCGGAGTTAAGCTTGAATTGATATCCGAATTAGAAATAATTCGACTCATACAAAAAGGAATAAGAGGTGGTATTTGCATGTGTTCGACCAGATATGCTCAGGCTAATAATAAGTACATGGAAACTTATGACATGAATAAACCAGACTCGTTTTTAGTATATATCGATTGCAATAACTTATATGGTTACAGTATGTGTCAATCGTTGCCCATGTCTAATTTTAGTTTTCTAGATCATCATGAAATTGCCCAACTAGATATTTTGTCTGTCGAAGATGATGCTCCATTTGGATTTATTCTGGAAGTTGACTTGCTATATCCGGAAAATTTACACCATAACCATAACGACTATCCATTTTGCGCACAAAAATTTATTCCTCCAGGAGGAAAAACGACCAAATTGATCCCAAATTTATATAACAAATACGAATACGTCATTCATTACGTCCATCTGAAAACATGTTTACGCAACGGCTTAACTCTTGATAAAATCCATCGCGTTATAAGGTTTCGTCAAAGTCCATTCTTAAAACAGTATATTCATTTAAATACAGAACTGAGAAAAAAAGCTACTACTCCTTTCCAACAAGACCTTTTTAAATTAATGAATAACTCAGTTTTTGGGAAAACTCTTGAAGACAGTGAGCGGCGAGTTGACGTCAAATTAGTAAATAAGTGGCACGACCGTCAAAACAAAACAAAAAAGTTTACTTGTGCTAACAAATTAATTGCCAAACCGAATTTCCATAGTGCAACAGTGTTGTCTGAAAATTTGGTTGTCGTACAAATGAAGCCTGAAAAAGTAATTTTAGATAAACCAATCTACGTAGGATTCTCTGTATTAGAACTTTCTAAAAGTCATATGTACCAATTTCACTACACGGTAATAAAAAAACACTACCAAGATCAAGTTACTCTGTGCTACACTGATACCGACAGTTTTATTTACAAAATCGAAACTGCAGACTTTTACAGCGATTTAAAAAATATTTTTTTAAACTTTTTTGACACAAGCAATTATAACCCTGTAAATGATTTGCAAATACCTTTACGTAACAAGAAGATTCCTGGGTTATTCAAAGATGAGTTAGGAGGAGAACTTATTACCGAGTTTATAGGGTTACGTTCTAAACTATACTGTATCAAAAGTGATAAATCTCTTATCAAAAAGGCTAAAGGAATAAAAAAACCAGCAGTTCAAGAGTTAACATTAAATGATTATCGGGATGTGTTATTCAATGATAAAATAGTTCGGAAAAAACACATATTATTTAAATCGATTAGGCACGAGATCTTCACTCAATCTGTCAATAAAGTTGCTTTATCTAACAAAGACGATAAACGACATATATTATCAGACAAAATTTCAACCAAATCTTGGGGACATGAGTCTATTTTCTAGTACAGTAGTTATCTAAGCGACCTTTCCTCGAGCTGTAATTTTATTTCGTAGGCACCCAATGGGTAATAAAAAATTAGAATGTGTTTAATAAAATAAAATACGTTGAGTACTTACGTTATTGTAAAATTATAATTATGTATGTTGTAGGGTCAGCGTCAAAAGCCGCTCATCACTTTTGTACCTTTTCGCTCTACGACCAGATGAGCGACTTTTGACGCTGACTATACCAAATAAGTAGATTATCATTAAGTACTTTATTTTTTATAATTACACATTGATTTGTAAATTGTATGGTTTGTTCTTTTTTTTTAATAAATAAATATGAAGTGTTATTAACATTTGTTTTCTTTTTTTCTTTCACCCACCTAAGTATATATAGACTGCGAGGATACCGACTGAAAACACATTTTACTTGAGTTGAAATTGAGTTTTCTCGCTTCGGAGGTTTCCTGACGATGTTTTCCGTCATCAAAAAGCTCAGGGCTCAGGCTTAATTTTAAATGTAATATTTTGATAATGGTAAGTAAAATCATGTTCTGTTGAACAGGCAAATAATACCTATCCTCGTTTATTGCATTGGGTATCAATTAAAACATGTCCTTACGTGTCTTAAGCAGCGCGGCGGCATGCAGCCCGTGCTAAGGTAATTTGCTGACACGTGAAATATACCTATTCACATTTATTGCATTTGGTACCAATTATAACAAGTCCTTACGTGTCGTTGTAATTTGATCGGCATTAAGCAGCGCGGCGGTATGCACCGCATGCTCCGAAGCGCGTGTTAATTTAATTTGCTGACGCATGAAATTACTGTAATTATAAATAGCGGCTGTTATAGTAAGTTATCATTCTGCACTCTACATTCATAACTGAGTAAAGTCGTTCCAAAGTTTTGAAAATTAAGACGAGCTGATCCATTCCCGATTCGGTAAGTAAAATTGGCATTATTTAATATTTATTCGTATTATTTTGTTGCTATTATTGTTTTGTAAGCGTATGAAAATGCTCATATGTGTTGCCAGATGCGTTTATTTATTTGATTTCTTTTGTTTCAGAATATGGAAGGAACGCAAGACACTCAAATCATGTTTTCGCAATATGCACAGGGTCCATTAGGATTCCGAGAAGATGAAGAAGAAGAAGAAGTCAGTGAATTTGTAAAAAAAATTGCAAGTGCCAAAACGAAAACCAAGTCTAGTAAACCAAAACTAAGGCTAAACAAAGTGGTAAAGAGAAGTGTACGAGGTCACCCGCCGTCGTTCGTTATAAACAATGAAGCAACTAAGGGGAACAGACTTGTCAAAATCCAAATAATTAACATAAGTGACTCCGCGCCGGATCAAAACGACGAAACCGGTGAAAACGTTATGCTCAGTGCGCAGTATGTGGCAAGTGACGGATACGATGAGATAATAGACAGTACAGAAAGTGTAATAAATAAGATATCCAAGAAGTTGTGCGGATATAGTGTTAGTTATTAATGTTTTTACTGTTTTTGTATATAATTTTGAAAATAAATATGGTCAACAATTTTCTTGTTTTATTCCTTTGATTAAGCGATACGTCAACAGGAAAGATTTTTTTTGTAAGTATGTCAATAAAGCAATAATTCAAACGAAAATAAAATTATCATGATTAAATGCACAAGAAAAATCTTTTCAGTAAATATCGCTTAAATAGATTAACACTATTATTAGCCACAGGTATGAATCGTTATCATTTATTTCATATTTTTAAACAAACAAATTCAATTATTTAAAAATGGGTTAATATAAAAAGTCTTCGTTCAAAATAAATGATAACTAATTTTGACTGGGTTAAAAAATAAAAAAATGATTAAACGTAAATATTTATTTTTGAAAATTAGGTATAATTTATTACAATGTTAAATATGCATAATATCGAAATAATATTTTTTAAGACATATAACGTTTTTTAAGGCACAAGCTTTTTTATGATGTAGACAATTATAAGAGCTGTTGTCGATACAATACTTTTTATACATTAATTGAAAATTAGAACAACCTTTCTCTCCCAAGTCTATTACAGTACAATCAGCACATAAATCATTAATCCACTTAATTTTTTCAAAACCTTTTACATATATTTTTTTGCCTTCCAAGAAATTATGAATCATTCTCTTAAATTCTCTGTGGTCGATATACCCCTCACGCCACATAATGCCAAGGTTTCTCTCTATCCATTTCACATGCCTTTTTTCGTTTTCTGATAACGTAGAAAATGAATATGGAGGTTTTATTAAATACGCCTGCGTGTGTTCATAGGTACTGTATGCAAATTCTTTAATAATAAATTCATTTTTAGATGATTTAAACCCCTGAACATCTACGAATAGATGGTCTAGTTTCATGATATCTTCTTTGTTATATTGGTCAACGGCTTATATTCTATAATACTATCATTCAAAATAAGACAATAAGCCGCGGTATTGTCAGGGATATCTGTGTCACACTCTAATTCAATCCGCACATCGACTGAACCCGTTTTTAAGGTTTCATTTTGACGAGAACAGTCGATAACAAACAGAGGTGCTTTATTTATAAAGTCTTGTGGATTCAACAACGGTGCTTGGCTGCGGTTATAATAAGACTGTTGGAATTTAGCGTACTGTTCATATAATATAGCAAATTTTTGAGCCGAGAAACTGACATTCAAGTTTTCATAAGGAAAATAATTTGAATTTAAAAAAACTTTAACGTCACGCAAATTACAATGATCAAAACGCGATATATCTTTATCAGCAACATTTTTCCTGTTTGTTTTTAATCCAATTATAACATATCGAGGTTTTTCAACTTGAGACGAAGTTTTGACGGCCCAAGAATGTTTTGATGTTTTAGGTAAAAGCGGGTATTCGTACAGATCCCAGTTCCTAAATGCTACCTGAATAGCTCGATCTCTTTCCAAATATTTAAGCAAACTTAATCTTTCACGATCAGAAACCTTAATGTGCGGCATGCGCCATACTATTTTAGATATAGTTATGTTACCTATATACTCATTTGTGTTCAGTTTTACGCTATTTAAATTAGTATTGGATCGTAAAAGAATAAGTTCATGCTTACAGTTAATAATAATTTTGTTATAATCCTCTGCGAAGCCAAGAATCTTATTTAAAGGAATTGACACAGAAAATGATCCATGCGTAATTTTTGTGCCATCAACATCCCAGCCCCATAACTTTGACATCGATGATTCAAGTTCATTCATCGACACAAGAGATTTTATTGTTGTTGTGACCCCAGCGTTTTTAATTTTATCTATTTCAATCCCATTCAGCTCATATCGAATATCTTGAAATAAATGAAGTATAGGGTTATTTGTAAAATGAACACTGGACACCTTCGCTTTTGTTTCTCTGTTGAATACTTCTATAGTACCCTCTATGTATAAAGTACTCGCTGATGGTAATACGTATAGATCTTGCTGGTTGATAGGTATACGGATTTCATCATTTAAATTGAAACTTGTTACGTACGGTTTATACGAATGATATTCGAAACTTTCAATCGTGCTATCAAAGCTAAAGGAGTCTGATAAGTTTAGTATACTCATTTTAATAATCCTATGTTTTTTAAAAACTGTTTGTTTTCCTTCGTTAGTTGTCCTTTAGGTCTTCTTTTCTTGATAGCACAATGAGCACTAACGGCTTTGCTGTTTGAGACCGTACATTTATTAAAGTCTATCATTTTTTTCTGAGATGTAAATATATCTGAATCTCTTCGCCACGTAAATTCACTAAATTATCGTTTATATCCAGTATTCTTATTATAAGAGCGTTTAAGCTGTTTTGAGTAACAGGAAAATATATAACATTTTTAGGTGTTTCTATAATCCGGTAACCAGGCGGTACATTTGGCACAAATTCATGAATTATATGACTAGGTTTTCCGTTTATAAATGACCCGCTCACGATGTCACATTCAACTCGTACTATAGTTGTAGACAGAATGGACACGGGAAAAGGGGACTCAGTTAATATATTCGCCTGAACTGTTTCTTCTCCAAAACCAAGTAACTTACCAATCGAATTTGGTTTTTTAAAATAGACGTTTTTGGAACACAATATAGATGTTTTTAGCGTATTATTATTGCATGTCAGTGTAAAGGTGCAACCTTGGAGATGTCTTTTAAGATAATCATCAAGATCTTGAAGTTCATATGACCCTTCAGGAATTTCTACTACTTCGTTATCACCATAATAAAACTTATTATTTCGGTTGTCAATATTAGGTATCGAGTTAAATGTCGACAAGTATAGCAACCCGCATTCATATTCACCATCTAGTTGAAGAGCTGGCGAGTGATTCGTAATCAGGGTAGAGGAGGATCCCGTTATGGACAAAGTGAAAGACATCGTGAGAATGAGAAGCTATTTATTGTTCAGAGATATTTAAACGGTTATTCCAATATTTTTTTAAATATTTTAAACATAAATGTCCGCAATTAACAGTATCGAATTTTTGATAAATATTATAATTGTATGAAATATTATAATTTTTCAAATATTTTATTAATTCTAGCGGCGGTTGAAGATCACCATAACTATTAAAATATTCACAATGATTATTATCTTTGACATAGGCTACCCAGTGAGTCCCTTGGTTTTTAGAACTATCTAAATTTACGATTGCACATTCTACTCTTTTTGGACGGTTTGGCAATTTGTCTCTCATGTAAACACCACGAAAATAAGGAATATCTGTTGAATGTTTTAAAATATCAACATTTGTAAGAGCACGTCTGGGTAGCCTTTTATTTAGTTTTTTAATCGTTTTAAACACAAACCCTTTCCATTTCTATACTGTTTAATGTACAACCCTTTACCTAATGCAATAGATTCCATCATTTTATTATGACGTTCTGATTCGGATAAGCTCTTTTTTGCAGCTTTGTAGTCACCAACAGCTTTAGCGATCCCAGCAGCTCCTCCTGCCAATGACCCTAACGCAGAAAGTCCCGCGAAAATAGGTATTAGTGGCAATATACCTCCAGTTTTAGGAATCGGTATTAATCGAGGAACTCTCATTTTACTCGTATTGTTATTAAGAAATACTTTACTCGCTGCAGCAAAAGCTCGACTGACTGCAGTGCCTTCTTTTTTAGATTTGTTTTTTTTCAATTCGGTACGTATCTTAGAAACAAAATGCTTAAATGATTTTATCCCTGCACCAGCTTTCATTTTAGATTTCATCACTTTGCTAACTATCCAAGACGCAAGTTTTTCTCCTTTTCCAACACCTTTTGACTTCAATCTTTGTTTAGCCATTTTATAGAGTTCAAAATCTGCACGATGTCGGTCTGTTAGGTCAGAATATTTATCGTATGCTATATCGTGTTGCATACACGCGTTGTCCAATTCATTAACTCCTTTATCACCTCTTTGCAATCGCTTATGCAATTTTGTGCCTGGTCCGCAATAATTGTAGCCAGGTAAGTGCAGTTCAAACGGTAAGTGATTAATAATACTGTTTAGAAGTCCTCTTCCTTTCATATCCCAAAAGTTAATGACTTAGCGCGAGAAAGTTTTTAAATATATTTATACAATGGCATTTCTGTCGATCCAGCTGTTTTCGCTATCGTTAAGTCCTAACCACTTAACATACAATTTTTTCCCTCTTTTTTTGATTACCTTTTCGATGAGGTAAACGTCTGGATACTTAGTTTTTTGCAGTTCTTGTTCATAAAATGTACCGAGTATTGAGTTTTTTCGTTGGTCTTCAATATGGTAAGTAACAGGACGAGTGTGATTCACCTTTTTAATAGTAAATAGCTCAGTTGACCAATTAGGCGTATAACCTTTATGAAAGACGCTTTTGTACTTGCTTATACGCACATGATCTCCTACATTAAAAATATTTAATTTAAAACGCCGATTGGATTGTGATTTATCTATGTTTTTCTTTACTTCGGCTTCATTATTAAAATTCACCTCATTTGGGCTAAATTTTGTTGTGCTATGCACAGTTTGATTATAAGATTGAACTATCTCATCGAAAGGTTTTCAAAGCCATTTGTAGTTCCCGATGAAACTGAAATATTTGTAAAGTTTGTTCTTGAGCGTTTTTATTACCCTTTCAACAATAGACGCCTTTTTAACTGAATACGTGGAATAATGATTTATTTTTAAGGATTTCACATAACAATCGAATTGATCATTGTAAAATTCTTTTCCAAAGTCTGTCTGTAAGTTTCTAGGTATTCGTTTGGTCGACTTGATAATTAGTTCAAATGCATTTTTTACTTCTGTTTTAGTTTTAGATTTCGTAGGAATACACCACGTGTACTTTGAAAATGTATCAATAACAACTAAAATGTATTTATATCCCTTATTTACAGTATGTAAATTCTGTAAGTCAATTAAATCTGCTTGCCACAAATCATCAATTCCTTTTAATATAACTGCGCGACGCTTGAAATTTTTTCGGGCCGATCTATGGATTTCATTCACGACTTGTTCTTTTGTCATCTTTGAAATTACTTAAAATATTGTCTATGTCCCTTTTTGTATAAAAGTTTATTTTCAACTGATTTGCAAGCTGATGAATTTGAGAATTTATAGTTTTAAATAAAGAATCTAGATGCTTCTTCTCGTAAGTGTCCTGGACGAGCTGATCGACATATTGCTTATTAGCTGCATCATTGGGTGTCAAAGGATCCGCTACCCCCTTTAATCGCGATGATTGTAGATCGAAATCGCCATCATCAGAACGCAGCAAAGTTTTATTGTTAAGTTCAAAAACTTCACATACACGCAAACGTTTATGAACATGATGACCGAATTTGTCTATGTTCATTTTCACTTCTTATTTTTATGCACTTATGTATCATCAAATTTCCGGCTTCGACTGATGGTAAAAGTAAAATACCAGTTTTATATATCATTGATTAACCAAGCCCGCTTCACGAAGTTCTTCTACAATTGATATTATTTCATTGTCTAATCCTGTGTTACCGGCATCACGGGAAGCAATGAGTAATTTCAATCTTTCAACTAATTCGTTTGGATTATCCCAATAGACATATGAAACATCTCTTTTAACTTTTTTCATTGTTGGTAGTCCTTTGCCGTAAGTACATAAATCTTCGCTTATTGAACGTTGTTTCGATAATTTGAAAAGCGGTTTTATAATGTATAAATATTTCTGACCTTTGTTACTTTTTATTGGTTTATTGGGATCAAAATCTCGTCTATGGACATTCGTTTCTAGTAGCAACATTTTATAATAACGTTTATCGTCTTCAGTTATGATACCTAAATCAGGCAACTTCTTAAATAACAAATCATATAAACCTGGTGTTAAATTGTAAGTACGTCCATTTACTTTGAGTTTTTCGCCACTAACGGAAACTAAACAAGATCCTAACATAAGCTTATCGCGTTCTGTTCGTATGCCAAAAGGAATGTCCAAGTCGGTGTTGTATTGTTTTTGCCATGCAGGGTCTTCGCGAGGAGATGCATATGAACCGGTAGTCTTAAATGAAGTATCATTTGTTGATTCCAAGACATCATTGTTGTCACTTTCACATAACATGTCATCATCACCATCTTGTCTGTTTTCGTCTCTATTTGATACCTCATCATCATTATTTGAAGTCGTTTCGGAAAAATTTCGTACGATTGTTTGATTATTAATACTACTTCTCTTCCCTTCATTAGGACTAAATTTTAATGTTTTTGGCGCCTTTTGCCACTTAAATATGTCTTCATCAAAATCGGTTTCATTAGTGTTATAGTATTTATTGTCGTTACTTTTAACCATTTCATTAAGCGGGTCTGTTATTGGTTTAAAGACTGATTCCAAAATCATATTGTTGTTATTTTTCATATCACGAAGTAGTTTAACCTTCTTTTTGACAGCATCGGCAGACTGAAGTACTTTTTCTTTTAAAGTTTTCTCGGTGTTTATTTTATGATTCATGTCTGATCTCGATGGATTCCCATGATGCAATAAAAGTTTCTTGAAAATGAAACTGGTTAAGTAACACGGTTAATCCAAAACGATAAATGTATCAAATCCCATTCTATAACATCCTGAATTTCTAGCACAGTCCTTGTTTACAACCAAGTAGCTAAAAGGTACGCTCCATATTTTTGCACACATTTCCCGAAACTGTGACCAAGACATATCAGTTCCAACGTGCTCGTCATAAACATGACGTAAATTAACTTCATCTTGTTTAAAAAGGATGATTAAGTTAGCATTGTCCCTTATTAATTGTTTAGGTATTTTACTGTAAGTTTGATTTAAGTAGAAGCTGTCAATATTTTTATGCCTTCCCATTGCAAAGTAATCCCTTATATTATTTTGATTTTCGCATGCAACATCATCAAATATGATAATTGAATTGTTCTCAGCTTCATGCGGGCTTAGTATTTCATCATTTTCGCGATATTTTTGAAATTTAACTGATGGAACCAACATCAATATTTTTTCTAAAAACTGGTACATCGGTTGGAAAAGTGTTTTTGAATATACGTAAATATTTTGAAAGCGTAGTCCTTGTTCATGTAGTAGAAGAGAGACAATTAAATTAGTTTTACCGCAATTAGAAGGACCGCAAATTATACAGCGAATTGTGTCGGGTAAAAGTTCACCGTGACGAAAACTACGATTGTTGCGATCTGAACAAACAACCTCCAACTGCAAGCTCTGAGCTTGTTTTACAAACTTCATATCTGTTCAAGATCAATTCAACCAATGCGCGCGTGTTGCAAGCATGGAATGCTTATTCAAAATGAGCAGAAGAGCAGATGGTTAACGTTAAACCTCGAGTGTGAGCAAATTCTGTTAGGTTGGGTTCCGTTGGGTTTGAGTTGCTGTTGGGCTGATGTATTCGTTGCGTTGATCGAGAGGTGAAACAGAATGCCCAATGCGATTTCAGGTGTAGGTTGAGCGTTATGTTGAACGCAAATGCTGATAGGTTACTGTTAGGTTGGTTACCGTTGGGTTTGGGTTGATTGTAGGTTGTGTGCAATTCATTGTATTATTGGGCTTCTGGATCACCACGAATGAGTGAGGGCGAAATTTTTCGCCCGATCGAATGAATGGTGGTCCAGAATGCCCAATAATATACTACTGACCTGGTAAAGATCGCGGGATCGCGGTGGATGCGGAAAGCACAAGACCGGTCTGAGTGGAGAACCGCGGGGGAGGCCGCCGTCCAGCAGTAGACGTCTTTCGGCTGACATGATGATGATGTAGTTTGACGTCATACAGCTGTCATCGGCACCAAAATGACGCTCCCTGGTTATGTTATTTTTATAACACCCCATTCCTCAATTCCAGATGTAATCAAGCTCAATATAACCAAGCGCGTGTTAACCCACTCTCTGCGCGACACGTTGGAATCCGTCGCAGACGAGGCCGAAGCATCGGAAGAGGTGGCTTCGACCGTCGACGCGAGCCAGCCCAACACGCTGTTCGTCGTGCAACGCGCCCCGCTCTACACACAAGTGTGGGTCGGCACGGAGCGCATCGTGTTCTTCAGAGACGCAAAAGGTATTGTGCTGTGTGACAGTTCCTAGAAGGTTTCAGAAGGGGTGTAATTGCTTCGGCCGTCGTCGACGCGTCCCAGCCCAACACAATGTTCGTCATGCAACGCGCCTCGCTCTACACGCTGGTATGGGTCGGCACGGAGCGGGTTGTCGTCTTCAGAGACGCAAAAGGTATTGTGCTGTGTGACAGTTCCTAGAAGGTTTCAGAAGGGGTGTAATTGCTTCGGCCGTCGTCGACGCGTCCCAGCCCAACACAATGTTC
>OY829525.1:10983850-11103073 GCA_963691665.1 Clepsis dumicolana
CCAACACAATGTTCGTCATGCAACGCGCCTCGCTCTACACGCTGGTATGGGTCGGCACGGAGCGGGTTGTCTTCTTCAGAGACGCAAAAGGTATTGGGCTGTGTGACAGTTCCTAGAAGGTTTCAGAAGGGGTGTAATTGCTTCGGCCGTCGTCGACGCGTCCCAGCCCAACACAATGTTCGTCATGCAACGCGCCTCGCTCTACACGCTGGTATGGGTCGGCACGGAGCGGGTTGTCTTCTTCAGAGACGCAAAAGGTATTGGGCTGTGTGACAGTTCCTAGAAGGTTCCAGAAGGGGTGTAATGGTTTCGGCCGTCGTACAACGCGTTCCAGCCCAACACAATGTTCGTCATGCAACGCGCCTCGCTCTACACGCTGGTATGGGTCGGCACGGAGCGGGTTGTCTTCTTCAGAGACGCAAAAGGTATTGGGCTGTATGACAGTTCCTAGAAGGTTCCAGAAGGGGTGTAATGGCTTCGGCCGTCGTACAACGCGCCCTGTTCTACACTCAAGTGTGGGTCGGGACGGAGCGCATTGTGTTCTTCAGAGACGCAAAAAGTATTGTGCTGTGTAACAGTTCCTAGAAGGTGGCAGAAGAGGTGGCCTCTACCGTGGGCACGTCTCAGCCTAACACGCTATTTGTCGTTATCGAAAGCCATAATACAATACAAAAGGCTACCATATTACAATATACAGCTAAATACATAAGAATAATAAAATAACAAATGGTCGTGTCACGTCGTGTCGGTCGTGTACTGGGATCGATCTATCATCACGGACAGAACTATTGTCGCCAATAAACCTGATATCGTGCTGATAGATCGATCGAAGCGCCAGGCAGTGCTCGTCGACATCACGACCCCCCATGACGTGAACCTCGTGAAGGCCGAGAGGGACAAAGTCAGCAAGTACCTTGACTTGGCTCACGAGGTTACCGCCATGTGGCCTGTTGATTCGACGATCACTGTCCCGATAGTCGTTTCGGCGAACGGTCTAATAGCGAAGAGCCTTGACCATCACCTTAAAAGGCTCTCGCTAGGTGGTTGGGTCAAGGGTCAGATACAGAAGGCGGTACTCCTGGACACGGTTCGGATAGTCAGGAGGTTCCTCTCTCTGTCGCCCTGACCACCGGTAGCTTAGGCACCCTAGGTTAGGTTTTTGTTATGTTTTTATGTTTTGTATTAATATTATTTATTTATTTTTATATGAATATTGTAAAAGCCTAATCTAAGATCAAAATAAATATCAAGAAAATAAATTGATAAAAATAAATATCTACATATAATATATACAATAAATAACCAACACAATATTAAAGCAGAATTCCCACGTATTTAAGGAGAAGGGGTGAGCCACTTCTTCAAGCTTTCTTCAAGATGTGTCCCTTTCCTCCCCAGCGGGCGAGAAGCTAGCCGCGATCCTCACCGACTGGATGTACCAGCTGCCGGTGCTCGCCGGCGCCGCGACCGGCGACGACGAGCACCTGCGCCTGCGCTACCCGCCCGCCGCCGGCTACCACGTGGTGCTGACGCTCGCCGTGCCCGAGCTCACGCAGGCGCGGCTGCAGTTCCCGGCTCAGGACGCCATGAACGGTGACACTCGAAACACCAATACAGTTGTTACCCCTATAACTGACAGCGTATCTAATAAGATACATAGACAGTTCATAGCACAAACGTCATCCATGAATTTTTCTGCCGTTCAAAATTATGTCATAAATCAAAGTAACTTAATGTCAAAAATTATTAGCAGTAGATGTTTGCTTAAAACATTTTGTTTTGAACCATAATCAATATCTATAGCAGTGTTTTTGTATTATTATTTCATTACACGTTTTTAGTAGATATAGACTAGACAAATGAGACTAGAATTCAGGTTTTCTCTTTTCAGTTCTGCCAATTATGATGTTTTAATTATTTTCCAGGCTGCACCAGTAGTTCTTTTATTTTAGCTTTAAAAAGAAGTAAACAATCTTGATGTGTCTTTTTATTAAAAAACGCTTTTCTAAAATAAGTAACCGTTAAGTATATAACCATAACAATATAAATAATTACATCTCATTCTTGTTTAATTGTTACTTTCTGTTACAAACTTATTTTTATTTTTAAAGGGCATTTTCAATAAAAGGACACGCCAAGATTGTTTCCAATTCTGTTTTTTTTTTTAATCTTTCCATGGGAAAAGTCGGAGTAAATGACATGTATAATGGTGTTCAATTACAGACTACATCGGGTCGTTTGTGGACGAGCTGGCCGGCATACACAACTTCACGCTGAAGTCGCAGTGGCTCTATCTGTTGGATTTCGACTTCGAAGCGACGGAGGTAGGTTGGATACATGGACGAATCTATCAAGAGGACCCCCCTCTCCCCAATGTCTGTACAATGTGAATGAAACTCAATTACAAAGTCCTTATACATGGCGATATTGTGTTATATAGTTTCTTACGCGGGCCCAGTGCTAATTGAAAACTTCACACACATCATTGAATTGCTTCGCAGGAGTGTGCGGGTTTCCTCACGATGTTTTCCTTCACCGAAAAGCTCATGATAAATTACAAATGTAATCCTCTGCTTTAGAGGCCATAGGTTAAACCACTAGGCTATCACGGCATTTTAGGGTTCCGTCCCTGAAAAATCTTCGAACCTACAAATTTGTAAGGAGCTCTCGGTGCGCGAGTCCGACTCGCACTTGGCCTTTTTTAGGGTTCCGTACCTCAAAAGGAAAAAATGGAACCCTTATAGGATCACTTTGTTGTCCGTCTGTCAAGACCCTTTTTCTCTGGAACGCGTGGAGGTAGCATGCCGAAATTAATATCAATTACTCAAGCCTGCAGTCCCTTGAAGCTGTGCAAAAATCAACCTTTTAAGTCAAAAGGCTATTTCCATACAAATTGTCGTAATCCGAAAACCAAAAGGGTACTTCCAGTTGTCCTAGAAACTTGAAATTTGGTATGTAGGTAGCTCTTATAGCACAACCACTCAGAAAAAGGTTGTCCATCGCAGTTCAAAGGGGTAACGCGGCGAGCGTGCTGGGAACCTTTGCGCCTGGAATGACGCGGGTTATTTGACTAATTTTGACTTTCTTGTTGTTGTGTGACATTATTTATTTTCGAATGACATGTAATTGTATTATGAATAAAGGTAGATTTATCAGTAAATTCTCAAAATCTTAAATTTTTATGTCTGTCTGTAGATTTCGCAGACCAGTATAAGTTGACCCCACACAGCGTACATTTTGCTTAGGAACGGGGCTCTACAAACACTGGACTTCTTGAAACACTGGGGAAAAGCGTTAAAATCTTTCTACGGAACCCTCGTGCGCGAGTCTGACTCGCACTTGGCCAGTTTTTTTATTATACGACGAGGAAGGCAAACGAGCAGTGGTTCTGTTGGTAAGTGATCACCACTGCATCTCCTGCTCAATTAAAACGTGCCAGTAAAGTAAAGTGTTCTGTTTTTGCTGTTCTAATAATTACTTTTTACACTTGTTTCTAAAATACGGTTTTTTTTTTTTCTCTTAATCATTTAATGACAGAGTGAGGAAAAATGACTTTGTGCCAAGTTTCTTGCGGCGCATTCTTCTTGGCAATCATGGTCTCTCCGAAAGCGCTGGTAGACTCAAAAAAAAAAGACGTGTAAAAGAGCATTCAACTGCCTATTTGCTGAATAAAATTTTGAATTTTGAACTGCCCATGGACACCTAGAATGATCACTCGATGATCAATCAATCAATTTCTAACATAAGCTAAAGGGCGGTATCCCACTGCGAAGAGAAAACGTACCTACTCAGCTGTGGTGGGTCGGTTGTCAGTGAGTTTTTTTTTTTTACAGATAAATGAAGACAACAAATTGGGCCACCACTTCCTCGTGCCGGAGTCCCACCTGTACATGCTCCTGACGAAGCTGGAGGAGCGCACGGCCACCCAGGTCTCCGTGCTGCCGACCATCAACCTGGTGCTGTACGCCGTGCCCTGCAAGACCGCACCGCTCATCATATACCCTGAAGGTGGGGATGGGTGCTCCTGCTCCTCAACTGAAACTAATAAATTTGCTCACCCGCGACCACTAAGTGAAGGGTTTTGTGGTCGCCGGTGAGCAAATTAATTGTTTTTATCTACACACATATCATAAGTCCTCTATAGTGCGTTCGGAAACAGTAGAAAATGACCAGCATTGCAGTACATCGTCCCCTCCGCCGCCAACCACCACGACCAGCAGGTCTAGCAGTAAAGTAATAGTCATTACGACATCGAATTCGATGTCGTAATGACTTTTCGATATCGAATTCGATGTACCGAATTTGACAACCAACGTAATTTACAATCATTGTGAAATAAAACGGATCACTCACGTATGTAATTCGAGTTCAGTCCGACTAATAATGTGATATTTATTTATTTTTACAAAAAAAAACAGTTCACGAAACGTCAGCTCGGTATGTTTGTCTATGATTTAAAAAAAACAGTCAAATTCGTGACAGATATGGGTATGATATATGCTTTCGGCTTCTGAACCCATCTTAGAGTACTTATAATATGTGTGTAGATAAAGTAATGTATGCGACTCCACATAAATAGACCTTAAAACACTCATTATGCAGCAGTTGCATAAACTACTATTCGTGCATGAATATGGACCTCCGTAAAGTAACGTCTGATTCAATTCAACGTTATTTTAATGCTAATTAGTGTGATATTATATGAAATCCCTAATATTAAGGAACATTTTTTTAAGTCACGATAAAATTTTCATCAAGTAATATACAACATCGTTAGATATTAAAATTATCCCTATTCTATTCCCCTTTATTACGCCTATTCTTCATTCAAACAGTCACTCAAAACGAAAAAAGACCCTCAAAAAGTGACTGCATAGAACACCACCACAACCATCCTCTGAACACCGCATCTTCTATAATATATTTACGAAAAAAGCCGCGGCGAGCGGGCCGGGGGAGTGCGTCGTGATTGGTTCATAGCTTGTCATCTCGCTTGTCGTCTGGTCAAAAGTGAGCCGCGATTGGAGGCTAGAGAGATTTATAGGTGCAAATGAGCATATGCGTTTCGGAAACGTTCGCCCTGACATTTGGTGTATAGAGGGTGGTTGGTTCGTGGCATAGAGTGAGTGATAAACGACCTACAATTTGAATACATTGAAAAAATTACATCATTGCTAGCTTTGGTGTAACGAGAATGGCACATATGACATGGATCCAGGTTCGATTCCCAGGGTTAGCTGTGTTTAACTAAACATGAAATAAAATACAAATTAAATAAAAGACATTTTACGTTACTGAGTAAGCTTGGCCAATCCTGTCTTCCAGATTTCCCTCCCGTGCCGTCGGGCCTCCAGGGCTTCATGTCCCCGAAGTGGGGCGGCGTGGCGCTCTCCAGCCCGAGCCGCGAGGAGTGCGCGCGCGCGGCGGAGCGCCGGCCCGACGCGCCCTCGCACATGGCCATGTTCGTCGGCCATCTTAGGCCGCTGTTGGGGATCATGGACCCGGTAGGTGCCGCTTTTAAATCCCCGACTCAAGCAGGGGGGTGTTATAAGTTTGACGTGTCTGTCTCTGTGGCGTCGTAGCTCTTGAACGGAGGCACTAATTTGGTACCGGTTTGGCGGTATTTTTTAAAACGAAAACTAGTTTAATCGAGTTGGTTCGCAGCTAAATCTCGTCCAAATCGATTTAACCGTTTTTGAGATTTTGAGCTTTGAAATGAATTATCTAACAGCATTTAGCTTATCTTTTCCTCTACATTTTTCTGCCACTTTTCGAGGGTTTAGGGTGGGGAGGGTCATGTCAAAATTTGTTTCCTTTTTTTTTTAATCTTTATTCATTTAGGAAACGAAATTTGTATCGTTCCTACAAACTTATACCGAAACAAAACCCTCGCATCACACAAATGTCAAAAATACGCACAACAAACAACAGACCCTGTGTAAAATGGACAGAGAACCTAATGACAAAAGTTTTGGCGAAGGGAAATCGCGCGCTAAGATCTCTCGTCTTTAACAGTTTTAAATGATTCGCGATTATTTGCATTAGAAATAATGTAAACGGGATATTGACCGCGATTACCTTATAGGTTTGATGAGCTCCCGATATTTCGACGCAGTTACATGTATCATGATCACGGGATCAGTTTGCTCTTGTCTTTAGCTCTTAATTATTGTTGCAGATAGGCGTAGAGGGCGCCACGCTGCTGCCGCTGCGGTCGGTGACCCCGCGGCGCTGGGAGGTGGACGCGCTGATGCGCCTGCGCCTGCAGGAGCAGCTCGCCACCGGCAAGCTGGCGCTCTCGTCGCTCGCGCAGCTGCTAGGTACTACCCAGAGGGCATCGACCCTGAAGGGCCGTCCGGGAATTACGTGAGGCGTTTAGAGGGGGGGGGGGTCCTCATTCTATCAAACGAAATCCAAAAAACTTCTGCGTAGTTATCGAACTTGGATCACAAAATTTCAAGAAGATCAGTTCGTTTTTGAGAATTTTTCGGTTTTTTTTTTTAAAAACTACAAAAGGCTTCTATAATCGAACCCATGGACGTAACGATGGCGGGGGGCAGGGGGGGGGGCAGCTTGACCCTCTTGACCCCTGGATCTTACAATCAAACATAAAAAAAATGTTATCGCGGCTTAAGATTTTTTTTTATGTATGTTCCCCGATTACTCGGAAGACTGCTGGACCGATTTCAAAAATTATTTTCTTGTTTGAAAGGGTATACTTTCTAGTTGGTCCAATTGTCACCAAGTCAGGATCTGATGGAAATCGAGAGCAACTCTCAAATTTTATAGGCACGTATCCCGTGTCTCATATATTTTCTAAAGTTTTAAGTATTTGCGTCTGGTAGTCATCACCTCGTGTTGATGAGCTGATGATGGAAGGTACAAACTCCTTACCGGTTAGGAGTTGGAGGACGATTCTTTAAATATTAACGTTTACAAAATAATCCTCTAAAGCCATTAGTTTCATGGCCTACCACAAATATGAAGTCGGTGCTTCATTCATCATTACAGCGGAAATATCCAATATTGTGATCAACGACGAAGTAGGCAGCTCCATCAACTCGGCCGTGGACGGCATACACACGGCCACAGAGCTGATGTCCGAGGGGCGCCTTGAGGAGGCCTACAGGATCTCGCAGAAGGCTTTCCTGGCTGCTGAGGCGGCCTTCAGTGACCCCAGCCTGCTGGCGTTGCTGTACTTCCCTGATGACCAGAAGTAAGTTTGGGAGACACATTGTTCGCTCTGGAATAACTATTTTGCAGATTCAGGCGTACACTCAGTATCGGTGTGTCTATACCTAGAGGGGGCCCCGAGCTACAAAGATGAAACTAATCCCAGTGGAGGCTTTCAATGTACCTCGCGAAATGCATAATCTTTTTAATACAATTGCTCAAAAAGTGGTACATTTTCTAGCTACGTTTCATGCGGAGAGTTGTATTTTTCGTACTAGTGTTTTGTACTTTTCCAAGGCGCCGGCGGCACTCCCACGCCTTCCTCCCCCTGGGCGCCGGCGGGTGGCGGTGGGCGGCCCGCCCCCCTCGTTGTAATTTTTTCCCAAATGTATTAAAAAACGTCGTTTGGTACACTTGCGGAAGTGTCATTTTCACTCGTCCCGAGTCTCGACCCTCGCCTTGCGGCTCGGGCCTAGATACCTCGGGACTCGTGCATAATGATATACTTTCCGCACTTATATCAAAAAGCTCTATTTCAATGTACCTTCACCATAACGGTAAAAAATAGCCTTTGAAGTCGCCATAGAGCCAGCGGGCTCCCTGTTGTTTCAAGGACTAATAGAGACCTGAAAGTAATATCCAAGGAAAGCTCTTTCAATGCACTTTTCAAATCACGTGTTATAATTAAGGACATTTGATAAAACTCGAGATATTGGACATTTACGTCTAGCGGGGCCCTTTTTATCCATAACAGATACAGACGTAAAAATGGTATCAAAAGAAGCGCGTTTCAATGTACTTACCTCGAGTATGCAAATATTTTTTAAAACAACAACAATTTGTTTAAATATTTGGAAATCAATATTAACGAAATTGTAGAACAAGAAATACAGTTTGCAACGAAGAGCTGCGTTTTTTCAATTTGACCCCATTCAGGAAAGGCAAAGGAATTAATGTCCATACAGCCACTTACAACCATGACCCATATACGCAGTGACGCGACTGCGTCACGTTTTCTTCATGAATTTTGTTGCTTAAAAGCACCGGCTTTTCCCTTGTGCTGTGATTTTACAAGATTTTTTTTTCTAATTTCAGATACGCCATATACATTCCTCTCTTCCTGCCAATAATGTTTCCTGTTGTCTTGTCCCTGAAGAACCTGTTTTTATGGATGCGCGGAAAACCTCTGCACAAAGAGAAGGCTGACTGAATACCAAAGTATTTTTGTAGTACTAGCTCGTTATTCAAAGGGTCTGTTCCGTCTGTTATTTTTTTTACCCTACTGTAATTGGCTATTACCGGGGCCGATTCTATAAGGTCTTGTACAGTCAGCAGCAGAACTAGCTAAGCAACCGAAGCGGTCACAATGATCTACACAAGCTCTTATGTCTATAACAGTAGGGCCGTGCTTAGATTATTGACCGCTTCGGTTGGTTAGCTACTTCTGCTGCTGACTGTATTACAGTGCAAGTTGCAAGTCGTTATGAAACAGGCCCCCAGGTTGTTTTATTTTTTAATTAACTCTTAATCAGGGCAAGCATTTATTTTATCTTTCCGTATTGGGCTAGTATAAAAAGTATTTCATAATCTATAGTAATATTAATAATAAGTTTCACGAGATTTAAAAACGTACAACTCGAAATGTTACGTAACATTTTTCAGTGCAAAAATATTGAATTACTGAAGCAATTTTTATACCAATTTCATATTTGCGGAATACGGAATGTGAAGGTACCGGGTTGATTCCAGGGCTTTGCTGTACAGAAAAGTACTTACAAGTAGGTTTTCTATTTGTTCTTGTTTCAGAAAGTATTTAGTAACTATAAAGTTGTCATTGTATTATTTAATAATTAATGTATTACTTAATAACTTAATACGAATAAATATGCCTAGGTTTGTAGTTTTGTGTTTGATTTCAAATGTTGCTAAGTAATAGAATCGTCACATCTGTTCAATCGTTCACTTCAACACGGTATCCACCCTCGAGTTGATTCAGTTTAATCAACACAGATTAAGCTACACCACACTAAACATTGTGATTCATACCATTTAATATGGAAGCGTTGGAGGGTGCGCCCTGCATCAAAATAAATGTGTCACACAGACACAGTTTTCATCTCGTGTGGTCGCGGAGTAGCCAAGTAGACTTTCCTTTAAGTTCAAATATCGACCACCACAATCTATTCAGAATGTTTATATTTCTACATCATAGTTGGCGTAGACCTTTGCACACATACATACATTTATGGTGATAGGAAAAATAAGAGTCGTCGTTGCTTCACATTATAATATATTAATATGTAATATTGAGGTACTTCGTCGAAATTTAAAATACGTATACCTACGTGCAGAGTTACATGTTCGTGAATGCCTAAGTTTATGAGCAACTGGATACGAAACAAAAGGTTTTGATGTAATTTTCATGATGACTAATGACTATAAATCAACGGTACTTTTTTAAACTGTAAGAACATGACTTTAAAAAAAATCACAAAATGTAAAACACTCAATAGACTGTTACCACTCAGTGACAGATACAAAATATTTATGTAATTTGTCTTTTTTATCACTTTAAAAAAAGATGCATATGAAAATTATATGGATAATGACATCGTTCCAAACTTTCAAATCGCGATAACTCAAAAAGTTGCTAAGGTGACTATGTTCTGTCCGTGTAGCCTTCAAAATGCTCTCGTTCGATTTTTTTATTTCCATCTCACTCTTTTATCACGTTCTGGACGCTAGCACGCGCCATTTTGTCGCTTGTCGTTCAGTGCGTCCCTTTCTTATTATAGTGACGGAGCGACAAGCCACAGACATAAGAATAAATAATAACATAATAGAACAGAATCTCTTTTGACAGAGTCCAAAACGCCGCCATTTATATACCTACTTCCCCCTTCACTTGTTGCTATTAAATATTAGGTACTTACGTCTAAAGATAATATCACTAAGACATAAGTTTTTCTTTACTTTGAGATGATTATTTTATTCCAGTTTTACAAAATATGAGATTTATAAATCATTATATAATTATGGACACTTCTAAATAAGAACTTAATATAAGTGCCATACCAAATGAAGCCATTTAAGGTGATTTAAGTAAGTATTATTTACCTACAAATATAAAATAAAATACATACCGGCTCACGTAAAACTATTACAACAGATTATAAGCAACCAAACGCGCGTGCGGCGACGCCGGCCGTGATAGCCTGACTGAGTAGTCTGTTTAACGAATACTCTAATATCGTGACCTTGAGCCCGTGCGGAGCGTGAGTTTCCGTTCTACTATGTTATTATTTATTCTTATGCCACAGAGTTTTTACATGTATACTGCGACAAGCGACAAAATGGCGCGCGTGCTAGCCCCCAAGGGCAACATTTTCACATATTTTGGGAACAAACACTTCATTGTAAATTATTTAAATTCCTCCGGTTTTTTTCCAGTCGTTTTTTTTTTGTAGCTCACAATGCTCAACAACCTATATTAAAACTTACGCCTATATGATTTAGGTCATATGAAATGTGATGCGATAGGTTCATGTGTTGATATGTACCAACAAGTCAGTCTATATACGCTGCAATGACTTATAATAAAGGTATATATTATTCGAAAATGGTTATGATTAATTGTAGTTGAATAATCCTAAATGGAATTGTGATTGTTATTTTAGAATAGGGTGTAATGTTGCCATGCCTTCCCACTAGATGTCGCTAGCAAACATCAGTAAACAGTAAACACTGTAGTAGTTTATGCAACTGTTACATAAAGGATGTTTTATGGCCTAATTATGTAGTTGCATACATTACTTTATCTACACACATTATAAGTACTCTAAGATGGTGTTCAAAATCCGAAGGCATAACAAACCTAAGCTTATACTACGAAGTGCAAAATTCGAACTTCGAAGAGTGAGCGGGACGATACGATACGAACTTCGAATTTCGTAGTAGTCTCCCTGTCACGAATTTGACTATTTTTGATTTTAAATCATAGACAAACATACCGAGCTGACGTTTCGTCGTGACTGTTTAAATGAGGCCTATTTTTAAATTGTATTGATTTTTGAAGAAGAAAACTGATTGTCGTAATGCTAATAATGCTATACATAAATAATTACCTATGGTTTCTGAACGCATTATAGAGGACTTGTGATATGCGTGTAGAACAACTGTAGATAAATTTCGTCAAAAAAATTTACAATAGGGATAACTTGTACTTATTGCTTGAACTGCTAAGCCAAGGACATCTAGTGCACGGTTTTGTAAACTAAGTCCGTCCACTTAATTGTGCTGTATTAAGGCCTATTTTCACCAACCTTCAAACCGATATTTAATTAAACCTTGATCAGCCTCAAGTGTCAGAAGCAGCGAACTTTATGGAAGCTCATCGCCTATACATCGGCGCACGAAAATATAACACCATAAAACGCACAACTACGACGCACGACGTAGTAGACGCGACACAAGCACATTGAAAATCATCATGCGTCGGCTGCGCTCGGCCTTTCTCGACAATGTTCGGTCGACCCAGCTATCCTGCTCAGCGAGGACGTCGTGATTATCAAGTAGGGCTTTTTAAAATGCATATTTACTGAGGTACACAAGAAAGGTGATTCTTAGTGTTTTTCATATCCGTATGGTTTCTACGCCACTTCACGACAGACCATGGCATATTTGCAAAATATAAAATTACGCAAAACAAAATAATAATTCCCAATAGAAAACCCCTTGACACAAGCCCGCACTTCACGAATGTCACGGTTTATTGACGAATTGTTTTGTTCTTAAAATTGTCCACGCCTATAAGGTATCTATGTCGTGGAACCATTTTTTGGGCTTAGTTAGGCTTGCATAGTATTATTATTCGTGGGTCACAAGTAAACAAGCGAAGCCAACCAAGTAAAGTAAAGTAAGCCAACTAAAGATAAACTTAAACGCCAGTTTAACGTTTGGTGAACGCGGGCCTAATTTGCTTACATTTAACTGCAGTTCAAGGTTAAACCGTCGGTTGGAAGGTTGGTGAAAATGGGCCTTAAACGTTAAACAACTACAACAGCTGTTAATTTTTTTAAAGTTAACTCAATTTATTTTGCTAACAAAACTTTAGCAATTGTGCTCAAATGCCAATATCATTCCATTTACATACCTTTAAATAAGGTATATCCTGTAAATGTGCTGGAACTATTGATCTTATTGATCTTTCAAGGAACTTAAGGCAGTCGATATACTGTTTCTATTGCATGTCTTTATAATACCTTTACCAGACGTAAATCTTCCAATTACCATAATTAAAAGTCCCTCTTTATCTCATTAACGATCAATTAAAATAGCCTTACATTTACCACAACAACATTGATAGTCAAATTCTCTTACATTATGACTCCACCCAGTCAGTTTCTGTGATCATGGCAACATTCTCCCCTTTTCCGGGGAGATATTCGAACTCCCACAATGAATTCCCCAGAACCAGAGTCTCCCCTTCAGTCAACTCCAGGTTAAGGGTGAAGCAGTCTTCCTCGCAAGGTGCTCTCGGCTTCAACTGAACCCAAGACTTCCCCTTAAGTTGAGACATGATTATCAACCCGATATCAAGTTCTAAATACTTGTATCTGTGCGTATCGTAGTTCTTAGACAGTAACAGCCAGTTAAAATGGGAAGGGGGAATGTGTGGGGGGAGGAAATAAGGTCTCGGTGCGAGGATCCTGAAGGATTTTACTGCTCGTATGTCGCAGTTCTGAAAGTGGACGAACCAGCTAGGGATGTTGGTGTTGGTAATGCGCGAGACGATTTCTTCTAAGTCCATGGGCTGTCGTCCCAAGCGGATGTTTGTGAGTATGCGGCATGGCACGGAGTCTCTGAGGCGGTCGTCCCCACTGATAAGAGTGGTGAGATTGAGTTCGGCGCGGGAGATGGACCAGTCGTAGTGTGCGTCACTTACGACGACCGGAGCGCCACGGAGCAAGTGGTGGTTGAAAACTTCATTGTAGTTCGTGTCCGAGACGCGGACTATGGATTCTGGAAATTAGAGAAGTACTCATTTATTACCATTCTCTCTAGCACGGGAAATTTTATCGTCATTTTTTTTTATACGTCAAGGAAGGCAAACGAGCAAGTGGGTCACCGGCCCCTATTTTATAAACATAACAGGCGACAGTTGCAACGACAATTTGATCTACATTTCGAAGTTAATATGAAGTCAGAGGGTCGAGTACGACTTTACGAATGCTGCGTAACGTAAAATCGAATAGTAAACGTTGTCGAGTTTGTATGACGTTTGGAACAGCGCCCGCCCGTGAGCAAATTTGGAACTAAAATTTATTATGAGGTTTCTCGATTTCGAAATTGTCGTTGTCATTTGTCACCTGTCACGTTTATGAAACGGGAGCCTGATGGCAAGTGATCAGTGATCTCCATTGCCCATATAGACACCCACAATCCCGGGGGGTTTGCTGATGCGTTGCCAACCTAGAGAGCTAAGGTGAAATACCTCTTGTGCCCGTAATTACACCGGCTGTCTTACTCTCCACACTGGAACAACAGTGCAAGCGCTTAGCGGCAGGATTAGCGAGTAAGATGGTAGCGATCCAGACGCACCTCGCACAAGGTTCTTCCACCCGCCACATTCGTCGCTTCTAACAAATATGCAAACAGTGCGAGAGGGTGAAATGCTTTACTTACTCAATAAACGTTAATTTATTATTTTTTTATTATGAAAGAGGGAGGAAAACGAGCAAGCGGGTCACCTGATGGTAAGCGATCACCGCTACCCATGAGAACCAGCAACCTCAACAGAGTCATTACTCCGTTGCCGGTCTGATGAGAAAAAGTGGTCGTCGACCGTCAGTCTTGGCGGGAATAGTCAGTTTTGGCTGCGGGTAGCACAAACAAGACCGATTGTCATGTCCAAGGGCCCAAGGGATATTATGTCCAGCAGTGGACGTCTTCCGGCTGATATGATGATGATGATGATGATGCTGACTCGCACCCGGTTAGAGAAATTGACTGTATCGACTAGTGGAACAAAATAGCGAGTAATTTATTGAATCAGGCGTTACTTTGCGGAGGTCCATATTTATGAACTAAAAAACAATTACTTTGCTCACCCGCGACCACTAATGACAAATAGTTATATCTGTGCGGCAAATGTATGTTTCCATGCAACACCTCCACCTCCACTGCTACACGAATCAACACATACCACACAGACCCAACTATCACCACCACCACTAAACTAAACGCTGACGCGTTTCGGCACTCTCCACGAGGCCATTTACGAAGCACAACAACAACCGCTCAACATGCCACCACTTCCACTACTGACATATGTAAACCATGTACTCAACTTAGTTAATGACAAAACCAACGTACCCACTAATATTTTATAAATTCCAAACTACCCTTTTATGTAAGTCCTAAACTACCCTTTTTTAAGAAATGAATTCCAAACTACCCTTTTTATTTTTATTTTTAATCTACGCCAGGTACCCCGTTATTTTTAACCGAGTACGGTAAAAAGAGAAGTCATGTTCTCATTATTACTATGACACATTATTAAAATTAGAAATCTAATTTCTAATTTCTAATTTCTGATTTTAATAATGTGTCATAGTAATAATGAGAACATGACTTCTCTTTTTACCGTACTCGGTTAAAAATAACGGGGTACCTGGCGTAGATTAAAAATAAAAATAAAAAGGGTAGTTTGGAATTCATTTCTTAAAAAAGGGTAGTTTAGGACTTACATAAAAGGGTAGTTTGGAATTTATAAAATATTAGTGGGTACGTTGGTTTTGTCATTAACTAAGTTGAGTACATGGTTTACATATGTCAGTAGTGGAAGTGGTGGCATGTTGAGCGGTTGTTGTTGTGCTTCGTAAATGGCCTCGTGGAGAGTGCCGAAACGCGTCAGCGTTTAGTTTAGTGGTGGTGGTGATAGTTGGGTCTGTGTGGTATGTGTTGATTCGTGTAGCAGTGGAGGTGGAGGTGTTGCATGGAAACATACATTTGCCGCACAGATATAACTATTTGTCATTAGTGGTCGCGGGTGAGCAAAGTAATTGTTTTTTAGTTCATAAAATAGCGAGTGTTTATTTTTTAAATTTTTAGCTGGTTCGATTCCCGATTTAGGTATATAAGCTTGTCGGGAATTATTAAATTAAATAAAAAATTGGGAAAAAATACAAAATGATGTTCCAATTGAGATCATGAATTGATTGCTTTAGTGCGCCATCTCGTTGAGCTTGGGTAAACTGATAAGTTTAGAAGGGGTGCGTTGCCTTCGGTTTAGGAAATAATCGCATAGTTTTTTTCCACCCTGCATAGAGAAATGAGCCGGGCCGGGCAGTAACAACTAATATAATAAGGGTTCAGTTTTTTTGCTTTTGAGGTACGGAACCCTAACAATAAAAAACTCGGATAGGTTATACTGGGGTTAACAAGTGACAGCGTAAAGTTAGGCTAACTCAATGATGTTATATTTACGGGCTAAATAGTAGCGCACCCTGCCAAAGTAAAATTATAACTCGGATCTTACTCGGGTAAATTAAATTCATATTAGTTTAAATAAGTTCGCTGTGACAGGACAATAATGTGCGCGAAATGCAGCTAGCATAAAAAGTTACAATACCTACCTGGCACACCATGCTACCCACTTACTTGGTTCGCGTGGGACAATTTTTACGTCCCACAGTACCTACTAGCATAATCAATTTACCTTTTTGATCGTTAGTATCATTGATTAGAACGATAACTTTAGAGGGAGGAATATAACTTTACATCTGCATTTAGAATATTTAATTAGACTAGGCGTAGTTAGAATCTGGCCAGAACTACAGTAGGTATTACTTACTGACTGCTTCACAAGCAATACAATCCGATGGTGACACCAAGTTATCCAGGTTTTGGGGCTGTGACCGCTCGATGAGACACTTGTTGTAGTACAGCGGAGTCCAGTCCCAAATAGGTAGGATTTTTATCATCACAATCCTGGCTACAGCCGAGGCGTGCCACTGGAATGTTTCCGTCTGGCTCACAGTATAACCAATGGCCAAAACCATCACCAGAAACAAAAAAACCCGCGTCCATCTTTTAATAGACGCCTTTCGCACTGCATTCGTCAGCGGCCGACATATTATATCCATCTCCTCGTCGGTCATACCCGCTTCTTTACAATACTCATAAAAGGTACGCACTTCTGAGTTAATTAGCTCGAATTTCTCGCGCTGGGACATTTTTGCCCCGTTTTTGAGACTCATTTTGAGCGTGACCTATAAATCCGCCCACGACGATCAATATAAACTCGCGACGCGTTTATCGATGGATGGAAATTCGCGCGCGCGCGAACGTGTCCCTTTGAGCCGTTAAGTTGCAATCTTGATTTGTCGGAGTCAATGACACTGCAAGAATGACAAATATTTTCTGTAAAATATGGGAGGACGAACTAATGAGCTACTGTGTAAGATTGTAATCCTAGAGCACAAGATTGAAAAGGTATGTTCATTGTTGAAGAAACAATTTCTGACGCAAAGATCAAGTCAAATTTCACTCTGCTCTGCTTGCTGTTATTCTGTGGAAAAATACTTATTCCGAAAGCAAATAAACCTCTCTGATTTTAAATAGAGTGAGTGATAGAGAAATTTTAAGTAAACCATTCAATTTGTTTAATTTTTCGTTTATTTTAATAACTTCAAATGGCCATGTTTAATTTTTTTCTTATCAATTAACTGCCGAGTTTGCAAAAATCTGATAACCATTTGTTTATGGAGTGCTAAAATTATGCATGGCAACACCAAAAGTCAAATACCTTTCGTCCGCCATATTGGATGAACTATAAGTGGAAGTCACTCAAACGTTGACCCTATAATTTTCTTCTAACTCGCGTGTGATAATAATTATCTTTAAAAATATCTTAAATTTAAGATATGTTTTAAGTGATTGTTACATGTTGAAACGTAATCTTAAGAGTGCGATTTTGTTTTTTTGCAATTCGCTTGATATACGTCACAGCGCCATGTTGTATTCCTGCGCTGATTGCAGGCACGAGAAATCTGCCAACCCGTTTATTTTTCGGGATTAGTTCCCGAGAATAAATCGAACTGCGATTTTGTACTCAAATATATGTCAAATTTATATTTGTTGGCAAATGTAAACCAACATTAGTGCATTCGATGAATCCCTGTTGTCTCTTTTCAAGTGCTAACTAGTGCTAGTTTCAACTGCAGTTTTGTGCATCCGCGAAAGTTGAAAGGACTGTGTTGTAAAAGAAGTGATATTAATTAGCCAAAATTCCGGTCCCTACGCGCAGACGAGAAGGTGCCTACCCGCCGGGGCAGTCGGGCGAAGGAGATATGAACAACAAACGCAAAAATCGCCAAGGGCCGCCGAGGTAACTACAGTTTTACGTTCAGTTCGAAAGACTTGACATGTCTTTGTTGTTGGCTAGTATCGCGAGGCTCACGTTGAGAATTTGGTCGTTTGGTGTTGTCAAATTGACAGGTTTTGTGTGTCTGAGCACGTAGAGCTGGTTGTAAACACGGCTGCGTGGTGTTTTTTGTAGTTGGTACGGCGCGCCGCGAGGCGTGTAGCTCGGCTCGGGCGGCCGCCGCGGTGCCGACCGAATCGTGTCGGACGCCGCTAGTCTAAATGTTTGCCCTACTTTATCGTGTACTCTTGATTAATTTAGCCGCTTGCGATCAGCTGATCCCCCAGCCAGGGATAATAACTGCGTTAATTAATCGCGTTTGTTACTGAAAGCACGTCGCTGCCGTGATCGAGTGTAAATAAATCGTGTTGACGGTCTAATAAGCACAGGATTGCTGTGTTGTGTCTGTGATTGCTTTACTAGCTCTGGGCCTTGTCTGGTATGTATTATCACTAGCCGCTTTCACTACTGTTTGAGCCTGTAGGAACTAAGTGATGGTATTTGGCAGACTTCCAAATATTAATTAGAACACTTTCTTATCTCTAGTATGGGCTTGGTCAAATTTAAACTTTGGAGTGTTCGGTAGGTTTATTTTTGTTTTGTTGGAGCCTGTAATTGACAGATAACCACATGTTATACTATTTCGTAGAACATAAAGATCATTGTTTAATGTATCATGTTTGTTTACTGCAACATGTCAAAGAACAGTGAGTCATATGGATGGTCAATGATAGGGCACAATCACAATTTCTTAATTTCCAAACTGGCTAGGCTATTGTTTGTCACATTTTTTTATCTTTATGTTTATGAATAAATCTCTTTGTTATGTTCGTCTTAATTTTGGAAATTCTGATGTATTTCTTTTTTTTTTTTATAATATTTTATTTACATAATAAAAGCAATTTACAATGACATTAAATCTAAGCTTAAACTAAATAAATTACAACTTAAAAGTAAATTAAATCTAAATAAGGCCCCCGTGGCATAGTGCCTAAAAGGCTGGCAGCGTTGCCTCGCTGAATAGTGATGCTGATTCTTTGAGAGAGATAACTGCCAGCCCTTAGGTCACAAGTTGCATCAACTAAGTGCTTTTGTAACTCAGAAATAAGCTTGTAAGCGCTGGGACCCCATGGACCCAAAGTTTCAAACTCTACAGCAACAAAATATGTATGTATTAATTGCAATTAATAGTGATTGTTACTTTTAAATTAACCTTTTAAAATTGGATTCTTTGTGTTCATAGATTCGTCATAAACATAAATACCTCTCCTAAACAAATTCAGTAAATTTACTGGTTTTTTCATGTTCCGAGCTTAGAGCAGGAAGGGAGATGTGAATGCACTATTTCCCCTCTGCCAAAAATCTAACATTAAGTCTTTGCATAATGCACAGGGTCTGTTGATTGTGTGCATGTTTTTGGCATTTGGGTGACAGTTTTGTTTTAGTGTGAGTTCGTATGAATCTAACAAATTTTGACATAAGCATAAATGTGTGCTGTATGTGTGCGTTCCTCATCCCCCTCGAAAAGGGGCAACAAATTTGTACTGCATAGCTAAGCCACAGGCGCCTCCTGTCTGTCTGCATTATGGTTCAGAGTCTTGTGAGTACTCCTAGATTTAAAACATTTCACAGGTGTTGCGAGAGTCAAAAGAAATAAAGGAATATTAGTTATTCATTTTACCATACTGACTGCTTTGCGTTTTGCAGAACAGGGGTTGCTCAAAGCCAGTTATAATGAAGATTTTATTAGGTACTTATTTCAAAATGCAATTGTCACCAATGCATTTGAGTTTACATGTACACAATTTTTTTATTTTGATTTATCAGCAAGCTGCGAGATAACATTTTATGTTTTTTTGCTTGACACACTTATTCCTGTTCCCAGTTTTTAGAACTCGTAAAGTGTGCCCACTTAATCTCTTCTGATAAAAATCAAACTGATAAGAGAAGTGGTTTGAGCTCTCCTCATCTATCATTTAAAAATGTTTATTTAACATGTTGCACAAGTTATTGACGACAGTATCTTTTTTTTTGTGAAATTCTTTTGCTATACTTTAGTAGCCACTAGCCACACTTCTCATTCTGTACCTATGTCCCCCCGCTGGGCATAGGACAGGACTTCTCTTATGTTGTGATGTGAGGCCTTCTGGTGTAGTTGCCACTAGGGCCCCTATGTCGACTGGGAACTTTGCATATCATTAACTTTTTCGACACCAAGGACTCGCATATCAGCACCGCAGGTTGAACGCCAACGACTAATATATGGGTCATGAGATAGCATTTGGTTTCTTGCAAGAAAACGGTTTGGCGTATGAATGAGTGCTTTGACAATTGTCTTAGCGTCGAAAAGGTTAAGTCACTCTGATGTGGTGCTTCTAATGTCTTGAACCAAAGGTCATGATAAATTTCAAATGAAATTTCTCGTGTAAATTTCCGAAACATGCAACCGTCTTTTGTGTGGGACCGAGAGGTTACAGATCGAACTAGGTACAACGTTTTTTCCCACGAGTCCAAGTTTAAATAAAAAATGCACCATTACAGTCTCAATATTATTATTACTAGGTAGGTACCTACGTTGCGACCCTTTTTGCTGTCTTTTCATCTTCTGTTATCAAACACAGCTGTTACCTTCGCACGCACGTGGATATCGCGAACAAAAAATGCGTCCCTTTAGCACAAATGCATTAGAAAGGGATGGATCGATTTACAAAAGGGAAAGGGATAGTTCGCTATTTGTTGTTACGTGCCTCTCGCTCGCTATGTGTCGGTTAAAAAGAGACAGCCTATGCATGCCGTGAAGACAGATTTGTTGTATTCTAGTAGCCAATTTTCGAAGTAGCTACCTATATTTAGTTTTTAACAATGTCAATGAACTTTTGTCAATTGATATTGATTGCAGTTTTATAGGTCTATTCAGTGGCAAATTATCTGTTGTTGTATGTTTTGGCATAGAATTACACGTGTTTTATTACCCACCAGTACTTGCTGTTACCCGCGGCTTCGCCTGCGTAGAATTCCGTTATCGCTATCCCGCGGGGACGATGCAGTTTTTCGGGGTAAAAATTAGCCTTACCTATAAGCTATAGGTATTAACTGTGAAGTTTTATCAACATGTGTTCATTAGTTTTCGCGTCAAAGAGCAACGAACTCATTACGTCAATTTTTATTCGTGTTTGCGAGTCTTTAACTGTAAAAAAAATTCAGGAGTTGAAAATAGTAAATAAATTTACTTAGATACCTATTTAACGCTCTAGGTATTAAAAAAGCGAACCTGCCGCCCACTCACTAGGTTTGATTAGGTTTGGTTTGGTGTACCTACTTAATTAATTACATGAAAAATAAAATATGACTGGTACCTACGAAGGAAGTAGGTACCTACACCTACCCTGAAAATTAACAGCTTATGCAAAATTAACAACAAGACCTATTATACAATGTTTAAATTATAAATTAACTGAATTACATTAAATCGTTCATTCGTTCAATAGGTAGTAACTTAAATAAATAAATATAATTTCACCAAAAACAGCCAACACAAACTGTCATTCTACTAAAGTGAATTAGGTACTTGTTCAACTATAGGTAATTCGCGATGCTTTGCCTGGCAGAAAATCCTCATTCCAATCCATCTCAGACGCGTCAAAAAGCTCCAGCCATTTAAAAAAACCGGATGAGTGCGAAACAGACTCGCGCACGAGGGTTCCGTACAAAGATTTAAACGCTTTTCCACAGTATTTTAAGATGTCCAGTGTTAGCACTGTTAGCAGAGCCTTGCTCCTAAGGAAAAGGTACGCAGTGTGGGGTCATCTTATATCGGTCTGTAAAATCTACAGACAGACATAAAAATTTAAGATTTTGAGAATTTTCTGAGTGCTTCTGCTATAAGAGCTACCTTTCTACCAAATTTCAAGTTTCTAGGACAACTGGAAGTACCCTTTAGGTTTTCGGGGTACGGCAATTTGTATGGAAACAATCTTTTTAATGACTGTAGGTATCTTTTGATTGCATTGACTTAGAAGTTTGATTTTCTCACAGCTTCAAGGGACTGCAGGCTTGAGTATTTGATATTAATTTCAGCATGGTACCTCCACGCGTTACAGAGAAAAAGGGTCTTGACAGACAGACAACAAAGTGATCCCATAAGGGTTCCGTTTTTCCTTTTGAGGCGCGGAACCCTAAAAAAGCTCGCCCGCGAAATGCACGTTTTTATTGTAGGTCTGTACGTCTGTCAATACTAATAAGTAGCCCATAAACACAGCCATAAACATAGCGTTCTTCCGTATATTACGCTGCATTTTTCCCAACATATTCGTACATATACAACATGCATGCATGCATGCATAATCGCACACACTGAATTATAGATCCACTAGCTGAGTCACGGTCGTTTTAGATTCTATTATACAGCATACGAAATTACGGATGCAGCATCGTGGCTAGTTGTTAGACATGATTCATAATTTTTCACGTTATCCTGTCTGTCCTTATCTTGAGTTGGCATATGAAATGCCGTCCATGTAAAATAAAATACCTTCGGTCATTCCCTCAGGCCCCAATTTCACCAACTTTACATTTGTCAGTTTTCAATGACAGTTCGGTGTCAACTGCTGACTTGAAGAGCTTTTGTTTTAGAGCGCTTCATATTGTCCAAGAAAAATATAGTTCGAATTGTCAAATCATCATCATCATCAGCCTATTTACGTCCCACTGCTGGGCACAGGCCTCCTCTCAGAATGAGAGGGCTTGGGCTACATAGTTCCCACGCGGAACTTCACACACACCATTGAATTGCTTCGCAGGAGTATGCACGTTTCCTCACGATGTTTTTCCTTCACCGAAAAGCTCGTGATAAATTACAAATGTAATTTCACACATAAATTCCGAAAAACTCAAGAGGTGCGAGCCGGGGTTTGAACCCACGACCCTCTGCTTGAGAGGCGATAGGTCAAACCACTAGGCTATCACGGCTTCTTGTCAAATAAAATTGACAATTGCAAAGATTGTGGAACAGGGGCCAGGATTCTGGCTATGAATAACACTGTCATGTTTCTTTTTTCTATGGTTTATGATACTCACTACTAGTAGCCGTTTTGTTGCATGCCACTTTTTTCATGTCACTGTGAAAATAAAACGCCATCTTTTATTTATTGACCTTATCCTAATCCTGGGGCCTGAGGGTGCAGTAGAGCCTAGTCTAAGCAGGCCCGGCTGGCTAACTGTTATTTATTGTATGTATTATATGTATATATTTATATTTATGTATTGGTATTTATTTCTACTATGTATTTAGTAGTATATTGTAATTATGGTAGGCTTTTGTATGAATTTATGTATCGATTTTATAATTATGAACTTGCTTTTTGTCTATCCCCAGTGAACTATTTCTCTCCACCACTCAAAGGTTGGCTGGTAGAGATCCCTTAAAGGGATAAGTCCGCCTTTGTACTTGAATTTGATTATTGTAACTTGTGTTTTTGTTCTGTTTTTTGTACAATAAAGTGTTTACTTACTTACTTACTAACGCCACCTCGACCAACGCTACTTAATGATAACTACTATCTGACAGGTAGCTTATCTTATTCCCTGAATCGCCTCGAAAGTATGACTATTCCACTTTCTGATCTATACTGTAAAGCACCTTTAATCCACAGAATATCTGATAGTACGCGTACAGAACGGTCACTATCCCCCCAGCGGCTACACAAGCGTAGATGTATAGAAAGAATTCCTTCCCACTATCGCCACAGAATAACTAATAGTACACACTAACGCTTTCGCCTTGGAAATACATAGAATCGAGTTCGATACCTTTCTCCATAGTGAAACCAATTGGGCCTAACCACTTCATAATACACTAGTAAATTGTCGCTTCATAACACACGAGTGCCCCGTTCACTCGCTAAGTTTATTACTCGCAAACGATTTTCGTTTAATTGCTGTCCCAGTTTCTGAGAGATATGAGCTCACAACTATTTGTAACTAATCGTAATCGCATAGGTTGAAAATGTGTCGTTTCACGTTTGACATAGGGAAAACTTGTAGCCACAAACCGCAGTATTTGACATCATTGGAAAAGATTGTAAGGAGGTAGAGTCGCGAAAAGATTGCTCACGATTTTATTTTTGTTTCTAAGTGTATAATTTAATGATACTATGACGATGTCGGCGATGTTATGATCAATGTCAATGTACCTTCTATCATACGCAATTTACTACACAAATATTGGTATAATAGGTACTGTACCGAAATACCAGACAAACAAAATAGTCCCTTGAAATCACGAACCGCGTTCAATCGCTACGAACCTCTGAAATGGAATGCTTTGTGCCCAAAAATAGTATACTCGAATAGTAGCGCAGACTCGCGAAATGTTTTGAAGCTTTTTATAGAAACTGAAGATGTTCAAATTGTTTCAAAGCCGTCTAAAATACCATGTTTTAGAGAAAAGCTAAGAAAACATACAACTGATGATGGCTGGACTAAGCGAAGATGAAGAGACCATATTGGTTGTTCATTTTGATCTCAAATATTAGAACAAGACACCGGTGTTAGTACTGCAAAGTAAATTTAAACTGGTGTTAGGCAAGATTTCACGGCACTTTCAAACCGCTTTTTGCTAGTAATCGATAGCATAAAATCTGCGGGGAGTCACTTGAATAGCGCATATAACTATCGCATTAAACCTTTGTTACGACAGTTACTAAAATGGTCGTGCATAGCCCCCATAATCTGGCCATAGGCGGTTCACGCTATCACCGCTGATAATAGAGTGTAATAGTACCGGTTGTCATTCAAACTGTATGTTTCTGACTACTGTTTAAATTGAGAGTTATCGCAGTCAGGAATTTGGGCATTAAATGTATCGAAATTAAGTAGCAGTTAAAAACCTGTACACGTTAAAGCCGCTAGCAATAGACTCGACAATTGGGTCTAAAGGTTGGGTTGGGTGTTTTGAACACCATTGCTCAGATCGTTGGTTAGTTAAATTATTCGTGTCGTTATCAGAGAGGTTTCCTTCTTATCTAATACGCCTGGCTGCTACATTGAAGGTTTTTAACCCCAAATATGAGTTATATTGATCACTAGTGATAATGCACAAACGCTATCCCCGACCCTGAGTACCTATTTGTCGTCATCAATTTCATTTATACATACAACTGCATCGCGTCTCGGAGGTCGTTTGCACGGCCAGTCATTAAGATGCCTACGATTATGCCTGCTCGCTTACATTCCTTAGCGAACTCCGTACTTAAACAAATATGCATAGAAATAGCTATTCTGACATATTAGGGTACCATTTTACGATTGTACTACAAAGTGGCGATTTATGTCAGGGAAATTACGAGTTGTGTTAGCCATGTTGTAGGCAACTATGGACTTCTTTTCTAAACCACTCCAGCGCAGACGGCGCCGTCTTTTTCCCGCTCGTCTCTCTCGTGGCTTAAAGTGTTGCGTTCACAGCTGTATTCAGTGTAGCGTTGAAATGTCAATTTAGTTGTGACTTAGTACCGAAACGGCCTATCGACTATCGCTCGAGACTGCATAGAGAATAATACTACAGCGAGCCTATTCTATCTGACTGACATCCATGCCATTGTGTCTCTATTTGTATTTTCTAACTACCCCATTAGGAACGAGATGCGCGGCACGACTTTCAAACTTTTAATTAAGTGTATTTGACTTTGACTCTTATGCTTAGATGTTTCTCTATGCTGCGATGTCGATTCGCAATGCTTCAAACAGATGCGACGAGGCTTACAACCATTGCTCGGTTAATGAATGACTTACGACGTGACAACGACTTATTGTTTCTTTGTGATGCTGCTCTGCTCCGTCTTTCCAACCTTGCCTTTTTGATGGATAAGTAATCACTAATCAACCTTCCGGCAATGAGGCAGGAACTAATAACTGTATTGTGCGTTTCCCTTCCTTACCTCGTAAGAAAATGCTATGACATAAATAGGTATATTTCCGTTCTTATTACACGAGAAACTAAGTTCTTGATGGTACAAACTAAAACAATCGATCCACAGTTTCTAAAAATAGTTGTAAAAAGCAGTACGTACGGTACACACTGAATAGATTAAAAATTTAATTGCGTACTTCAAGTGAAGCTCGCTAATAACGAAAGAAAAAAATAACACGGTTTCACTGTGGAATTATGAACTGTAAAAACCATAGTATATGTCTTAAATGGTTAATGATTATCGCTTAATTACCACAGATGTTGTCGATGAAATGACGAAATGCAGACTGGTTTTAGTTCATGTTTTTTACATGGACTTGACCATAGTCTAGACTAGACACGTGAACGTGAAGGCCATAACTAACGTTTTTTTATATATCACAGGATTAAAATAAGCAAGCATTACATGGTGGTGGCTGGTTTAGCAACAGGATTTTTTGCTTTGGGCGACTGATTTCAAGATGGGCTACCTGTTGCAGTTAGTTAGTGTTCCTGTAGTTCCTCAGCAGGGACATAGGGCTCGCAGTAGGAACTTTCATGCATCACGGTCCTGCGCTGTGGCTTCAAGTACATAGTCATAAAATTATACATACAAAAAGGGTAAAAAAAATATACAAACTTAAACATTTATATGCAGTCGTCGCGTCACTTTATGTTACGATTTATGCCTATACCTATACAGGACTCATAAGGTCTTGGTACACTGCTTCAAGGATTCTGTTTCGCGAATAACTCAAGTCTTTCCCAAGAGGAGGCAACACGCATCCGTATTACCGCAAAGAAATCCGGAACTACACTGCTCAAAAATGTCTAGGGATCAAACGCGTATGGAAATCCGTACATAAGTAGATAAGTTCTTGCACGAAGGGACTGGACAATACCTATCAAGTGGTATTATATCTAAACATATAAAACTGAAATGCGACTGACTGACTGATCTATCAACGCACAGCCCAAACCCCGGTACCTAGAAAGCTGAAATTTGGCATAGAGATTCCTTTTATAATGTACGCCCGGGATAAGGCGGGATTTTTCGAAATTCCCACGGGATAAAGAGTTCTGCCACGGGAGCGAAGCCGCTGGCGAAAGCTAGTTACACATTATGTGAAAAAGACTTAAGCCTCTCATTTTCCAATGTTTTTAAAGTGTATTCAAATTGGTGACAGAAACATTCATTCACGCATTGAATCCATTCGTGCCAGCTTTCATGTGCTCGTTTATAAAGAGACGCTGCACTCAAAAATCTCTTACAACTCGGCCGCTACAGGATATAGCAGTAGTGCAACATAGTAAGGGGTGCATCTACTTATCGATCGCTTCATTAGAATTCTCGATTTCAATGGGAAATTAATTTCTTAGCCAAATGGGCATGTAGGTCGAAGACGCTTTGAATTATGACTCTATTTGTACGGTATCGTTTCCTGTTATTATTCGCTTGTACCGTCGGTTATTGTGCGCATGCGACTGGGTATACTAAGTGACTGTAACGTCTTCTTTATGATGGAGTCGTGAGTCGATCGACTATAACTTGGGAGGCTTAAGGTTAACGTTACGCTTATATTCTGATTCCTCACCAAAAATCACGACATTGTATGTAGAAATGGCAACTGTCAAATGAGAATTTCGGGTGGAATATGGCCCGATGTCATGGTAAATAGCCTGACAAGGTATTTTAGTCTGGAAGATAAATAACATAATGTAAAAGAGCCCGTTGTGTTTTGTATTTTAATAAGAGCTATGTTTTATGTATCTATGGGCGACACACGTGTTACACTAAATCAATGCTGCTAAAAATAAACGAATAATAAAAACAGCATATGGCCGACCTCTTTTGCAAAAAGGCTTTAAACATAAAACTCAAACATAAATATAGTCGTATACTTACTAAGATGTAAAGGTGCTGCCAGCCAAGTTAAGGGACAATAATTCATTATTCTAACTCTCGCTCCATAACTACTTAAAATTTTTACATTTAATAATGCTATCGAGTACTGCTCTAACTACTTATCAAGAAATAATACACCTTATGCGTCTATCGTTTGAATCGGTTGTAAGTTGATGTAAGCGCGCTGAAAACCGTTGTAATTAGTAAGTGGATGAATATTTATGAGCTTTTAGTGTATTGGGTCAAGGCACACGCGGAGGTTGTGACGCGCCGGCAGGCCCCGCGAGTGCGTGCGCGCATGTTATGGCGAATAGCCGGGTTTTTGTACCCACCATAGAATATCCTTGCTGTAAACGCCATAAAGATTACCCTTGTCACTTGACATTTTACGCCGACTTGGCTGCGTCTGTGTGTCCTCTGCAGGTCGTCTCCTGAAGGTCTAGCACAACACACAGTGCGACTTCTATCTCGCGCAAGAAGTCGACAACAACTGCCAGTCCATTCCTGTCACTCAGAATGCGATGGGACGGGTAATATAATCTTGCGCGACAAACAAAGTTCCGGCCAGCCGTGCTAGCACTGCTGTCTTAGTCTCTTTGGTGTGCATGTTTCGATATTATCTTGTCTGCAGCAAGCGGGCTCGCATGATCCTTAGCAGAAATACCATAATCATTCAGGAGCTGGCTCATTAAAAGGCATTCCAAATTAAATGCTTAGGATAGGTTTACATAGTTTAAACTATTGCACTGGTGTGCCCATAGACCCTTCAAATATCCACACTGACATGAAATTTTGACAGTTTTTGTATGGGCCGACAATTGGTATCGGAAACAGCTAGCTGTCACAGTCATACAAAAACTAACATTTCAATCAGATGACGAGAGTCAAATAGTTACGCAATTATGCTGCCGGACTTTGATCCGATCATGCAAGTTTGGGCATCCTTTTGTTGGTGTTTCTTTACCTGATCTTTTCAGCCGGAATACGTCCTCTGGTAGACTGAATGATTAATGTCTACTCCTTAAATCTCTTAGGCCTATAACGTGACGTGTTAATTTCCATCGCAGGTCGCCGCGAGGACGCGTGGTGGCCGAGGGCGTCTACAACAACGCCCACTTCATGCACGCGGCGACGTCTCACGTCGGGGACATCGTGCAGGTGCTCACCCAGTCAGGGAGCCTTTGGGAAGGCGTGTTCAAGACTTTCAGCGCTCAGTTTGAGGTAATCGAGTTATATTTAGGTTTTAAATCCTGCTGTTTTACCTGAGATACCTAAATATGTCTAAAATGTACACTATTAACTAGTGAGGATTGGCTTGGTTTGGGTAAATATGGCGGAAGGAGGGCTTTAGGTTAGTCTTTGAACGGGTCTATACAAGGTGTAGCCGTGATGCCCCTATGCAATATTTGTAGGGGAGGGGGAGGATCAAAATAGGTGATTCTAGTGGACATCACGGGTGTAGCGAGGGCTCGGTCGGCAGAGGGGCTGGCGTTTTTCTAGTGACATACATGTTTCGTGGTCTCCTGGACTGAGAGACGCTACGCTATGCCATTCGGTTCCGTGCAAAATGCCTTGAAGCATTTTTGAATATTAAGCAAATTAGTTTCCGGGTTAAAATGACATTTTGCAAACGTCTTGTCAAGCTTAGCTCACAAAGCCTAAATGCCTCGCGGGACGTAATAAACGCTAATTACTAAGGTTATTAACTCCATCAGCGTCACTCGAATAGCTTGAAATTACAGGGTCAAAGTCGCAGAGTTGCGAATTATAACTATAACTTTTGGGGGGGACGTCAAACGCATGATTTAGTAAGTTGGTTTCCTATTACATGCGCTTTATTTGATACGATGGCGTTCGTTCACTGCAATGCTGTTGGTTTTACAATTGAATTATACATTTATCCGTTCCTATTATATGTTAACTTAAGTGAAGGGACTGTTTGTTTAAAACTGTCTATGCCAAATCTTTCGGTTATGCTACAACACTAGCCGAGAAACCACTAAACTTTGACAGATCCATTTTCAGTTTTTCGTCTGGAAACTCGTATAATATTGGTCACACTAAATATAAATGCAGCCAGCTAAGTTACTGTTGTTAATAAATAACATCGATACAAAATTAAACCCTACTTTGTATCAGCTATTGCGCGGTCCTCGATATAGAATTCTGCGAATTGCCGGCGCATGCTGAATGCAGGACGAGACGAGACCAGCCCCTTGTGACCTAGCCTAGATCTGGCATTGAATCGATGACCCGCGCGTCAGCACATTTTGTGCGTGCATTGTACTTTACTAAATGGGAAAGACCTTTGTCAAATTAATGTTATCATTATCACATACTTCGATGGACATTGATGTACGTTAAGGCGGACTGTGGACTGGATGCGTGACAGATTCGTAAAATGCCTCCATGCCTCAATGCTCAAATATGAATAGGGATGAAACGTGTACGCAAATCCACAGTTGATTCACCCCTGTGTACCGTGGACCAAGCTTTCAACGAACGAATATAGCAGTATCTATAAGGACAGCATAAACAGAATGCAAAGCGTAACTTATAGTCTAATGACTATATAGCTTCAACGGCCGTTCACGGTCAAAAAGATTTGACGATTATCCTAAACATGAGTCGAGTGACGTGTGACACGCTATTGTAAAAAGCTAAAGTTGCATCTTATTGCTCCAAACTTTAGCTGTGTCCTATGAAGTCACATCACAGCGCCGCTCAAAAGTGCATGGACCGTTTTCGGGTTATCTGCGGCGACCCGGCGAATGTAGGTCGAATCAATAAACGCAGCGCGTACCTAACATCTTGCTTCCGCATGCCGCCGCTTTGTGGTGCCGTGGGAGATGCTACTTCCGAATTTGAGGGGATATTTGTTGCGTGTAAATATGCATCTGGTATTGATATTATTGTCCGATCAGGAGGTGAAAGACCTCAATTGGAAAAAGGAATTTGAGACAATTTATAATACACATTGTATGCTTAAAGGGAAGGGTGTATTTGGAAGAAGCTAGGGAAGTAAACATATCAGAATAGAACCATATTATTCAAGAGTTTGGTGAAAATTACCAAACGCGTTTAAGAATTCATATGTGATAGTTGTTTTTGGATCCTTTCTTTATCGGAATTGGTTATAGGGACAACTAAGCAATTAACACGGTTGGCACGCTGTCGTCTCGCGTGTCACTGCGCTTCTACTTCCGAGCCAGTAAAAATATTCAATGTGTGTCATAGCCTCATAGCAAACCTCTGTCACGCGTGCAAACTATCCATTATCTTGATGCTACGTTGTCTATCTTCAAATATCCAAAAGGATTTGCATTTTGCATTGTACTTAAATACTAGGATTAGATTGTATCTGTTTCTGGCGTCCGGCGCTGGCGACGATTGATATATTTGGCAACTACTTATTGCTTAGTGAAAATTATATGTATTACAAGCTGACAAGCAAAAGCAAACAAAATCGTTTCCGTTAACGCACCTCTTAATATCATTTTAAATGTCGAAACATTATCTGTCCGTATGTCGCAATCGCAACAGCATACTTTCAAATACGTAAAACGAACTTTATTACATTGCCGATAATAATTGAATTCCACCGTAGCGCTACGGGAAGTACCTATGCATTGACAGAGTAGCAACAGCTTATATTTCAAAAAGTCTTGCAGTTTCGTCGCTTTTTTTTGGGTCAATTTAACAGAATTGCAACAGTTAATCTTTTTACCGTTGCATTGTTTTAAGGACTTGAATGTTTCAAGGTTTTTGTTAACAGTTTTTGCTGTTGATCTGTGATGAATGGTTTCGCTGTCCGCGTGGTCTGTGACAGGAAATCTGCAGTAAGCACGATAGCGGCGTAGGTATGCTAGTGAAAGTCGCATCGCAATAGCACATTGTTTAGCAAGGACGCCGGCGCAGATCAACTAACCGTTATTATATAATACTAGTTGTTCGCTGCGAAGTTGCTTGCGCGTAGGGTTCGTCATTTGAAAGGTAGTTTAGTTATCTGACGAATGTCTGGTCGCCGGTGATTCCTGACAGGCATTTTGTTCAAAAAGTAGAATATTTTATGTATTTTCGACTACATGATCTACATATGACTTGAAATTACTACAAATTACACTGACTACAAACTACAAATGACTTTGTGCCAAGTTTCTTGCGGCGCATTCTTCTGGGCAATCATGGTCTTTCCGAAAGCGCTGGTAGACTCAAAAAACATGACGTGTAAAAGAGCATTGAACTACCTATTTGCTGAATAAAATTTTGATTTATTTTTTTTATACAGTCGAACAATGTGATTTCTGATCCCATCATAGAACATTGTCACAGTAAACGTCAAAATGATTCTCCTTGTCAGGCGATGCGATGTCACAATGACGTTTACTTGGAAAATATTAAGGTGGGTAAGGGAATCACTCAGTTCTATAATAGGAACATCGACGTTATTTCGTTACGAGTATACTTTAGATACTGCCACATTGAGTTGAGAAGTATCGGTTCAATGTATAATATGTATCCTAAACTCTTTCCATTGTTTTCCGTGTAAAATTATCTTTAATACACTATTAAATTTTGATTGACTTCTCCGTGTGCGGCAGTTAGAAGTGTTGTACAATATTTAGTTCTGGTCGACCTTCACTGGAAAATACATTAAATTATTAATATCTCTTACTCGTATCACCAAACCGAAGGTCAGAAGGTCACGTTGTATCAAGTAGAAATTATTATCTGTGTTTGTATTATGTATACAAAAAGAAAAGCCCTCAACGCCAAGCACAAACTCTTGGACCTAGAAAGCTGTTTTTTCTTCCCCTACGAAAAATAGGGGTGTTATCAGTTTGACCTGTGTATCTGTGTGTGGCATCATAGCTCCCAAACGGATGGACCGATTTCGATGCGGTTTTTTTTATCGAAAGCTAGTATAATCCACATGGTTCTTAGCTAAGTTTCATTAAAATCGGTTCACCCGTTTTTGAAATAATGAACTTTGAAGTGACAATGTTGGGGTTCAACTTTTTTTTTCATAGAGGTTGACGATGAAGTGGAAATTCAGTATGGACAAACATTATTTTAACGTTACGAATATGATACTTAGTAGGTAAATGTACTCGTCGAGAGGAATAAAAAAAAATCCGACGAATTGAGAACTTCCTTTTTGAAGTCGGTTAAAAAACACTCGTTTCCTACAAAAAACACTCGCTTCTCTCTACTCGCAGGCGGTGGGACTAGCGCCTAAGTTTTACAGCATCAATAAATGAAGTACTCTCGCTTAATTTTTTTAAATATTCTCGGAATTGAATCTCAATTTTTCTTATTACTGCAACAATAGCCGTTCATTAGATTATGCGATAAGCATGCACTGATAGACAGACGCGCCCAAACAAATTAAAAGTCCTGTTTACACATGCTAAATTATTGCAAGTACTTGAAATTGAATTTTATCTACACCTCAGTCTTTGAAAGTTAGAAGAGGATTAACTCCCAGTTATTATTATTATCTACACCTCTGTCTTTGAAAGTTAGAAGAGGATTAACTCCCAGTTATTATTATTTTTAACCCCCCACGAAAAAGGGGTGTTATAAGTTTGACCTGTGTATCTGTCTGTGGCATCGTAGCTCGCAAGCGTATGGACCGATCTCGATGCGTTTTTTTTTTGTTCGAAAGCTACTTTAATCGAGATGGTTCTTAAAATCGGTTCACCCGTTTTTGAAATATTGAACTTTGAAATGACAATGTCGGGGGTTTTTCAACTTTTCTAAGTTGGTTATTGTATATTTGACGACCGAATAGCCTAGTGGTTAGAAACCCTGACTATGAAACTTGAGGTCCCGGGTTCAAATCCCGGTCGGGGCAGATGTTTGTATGATGAATATGAATGTTTGTTCTCGGGTATTGGATGTTTAATATGTATATAAGTATGTATTTATCTATATAAGTATGTTTATCCGTTGTCTGGTACCCATAGTACAGGCTGTGCCTAGTTTGGGGACTAGGTCAATTGGTGTCAAATTGTCCCGTGATATTTATTTATTTATTTATTATGATCTTAGGATAGGTTTTACCAATGTTATTTTTAGCCTGATCTGTCCCACTGCTGAGCAAAGGCCTCCCCACACCACCATTTTAGCTCAAAAATGTGAACATATACGAATAAAATTCTACCCTTTGTACCTACGCAATGATATAAGTAAAGATTCTTGCGTCATACACTCACAAGACAATCGAAAAACATGTTCCGATAATTTTGACATTTGCGCGCAAGTTTAGACCCTATTCGAGAGCGGCTGAGGCCAAAGAGGCTACAATTTTGTAGCCTTTACTGGGTTTCATTTTCAGCGTGCTGATGACATATCTACCTCTTTTTAGGGTTCCGTACCTCAAAAGGAAAAAACGGAACCCTTATAGGATCACTTTGTCGTCCGTTTGTCTGTCTGTCTGTCAGGACCCTTTTTCTCTAGAACGCGTGAAGGTAGCATGCTGAAATTAATATCAAATACTCAGGCCTGCGGTCCCTTAAAGCCGTGAAAAAATCAACCTTCTAAGTCAACGCAATCAAAAGATACAGTCATTAAAAAATCTATTTCCATACAAATCGCCGTACTGAGAAAACCCAAAGGGTACTTCCAGTTGTCCTAGAACCTTGAAATTTGGTAAGAAGGTAGCTCTTATAGCACAACCACTGCGAAAAGTCTCAAAATCTTAAAAATTTATGTCTGTCTGTAGATTTCACAGACCAATATAAGTTGACCCCACACTGCGTACATTTTGCTTAGGAGCAGGGCTCTACTAACACTGGACTTCTTAAAACACTGGGGAAAAGCGTTAAAATCTTTCATCGGAATCCTCGTGCGCGAGTCCGACTCGCACTTGGCCGGTTTTATATATATATATATATATATATATATAATATCATTGTTTGTACATTCGAGGAAATTAATTCCCGACCCACCATTGAACCTTTTCACAGTAAACGTCATAGAGACATCGCATTGCTTGACAAGGAAAATCGTTATGACGTCTACTATGAAAATGTTCTGTGGTGGGTCAGGAATTAATTTCCTCGGCTGTACGTCACAACTCCGGTGGTGTCATTAACCTCTCGGAAATACACAACTCCAACGCTCAGTCAACCTCAAAACTCGATCCATACAGAAGTTCTCACACCAAATTTACCTACGCTCCCATACAAAACGATCGGAAACAATAACACAATTAAAACAATGCGCGCGCGCCGCTGCTCTTGTTTACATTGCGGCGCGCATAACAGAAACATCAGGCCTTAGGTGCTTGTAATATTATTTTGCTAGTTGTTGCCTGTGGCCCGAATACGAATATTCGAAACCTGAGGGTCGTATTATCGTATCGAGATCGAGAAACCTCATACTAAATTTTAGTTCCTAATACGCTCACGGGCGGGCGCTGTTCCAAACGTCATACAAACTCGACAACGTTTACTATTCGATTTTACGTGACGCAGGATTCGAATAGTCGTGCTCGACCCACTGCGTCACGTAAAATCGAATAGTAAACGTTATCGAGTTTGTATGACGTTTGGAACAGCGCCCGCCCGTGAGCGTATTTGGAACTAAAATTTAGTATGGGGTTTCTCGATCTCGATACGATAACCGTAACGTTACGCAGGATGCGAAAACTCGTGCTTGACCCTCTGACACTTCGTACGATACGTGGAGTAAAGTCGCACTCTGAGTCGTCAATTGGCGGGTGGTTGGACCTTGTGCGAGGTCCGTCCGGATCGCTACCACCATCTTACTCGCTAATTTTGCCGCTAAACAGCAGTACGTGCAATGTTGTGTTCCGGTGTGGAGAGTAAGACAGCCGGTGTAATTATGGGCACAAGAGGCATTTCATCTTAGCTCTCTAGGTTGGCAGTGCATCTGCAAACCCCTCCGGGCTTGCGGGTGTCTATGGGCAGTGATGATCACTTACCATCAGGTGACCCACTTGCTTGTTTGCCTTCCTTGTCGTATAAAAATATTATTTATCATAGTAATATAGTAGTAATGAATATAACCTTTGGGCTTTGTCATTCATGACTCGGCACTGATCGATTCCATATTTATGATTTTCTTTTTGTATTTTTGTATGTACGTAAACACGCCAACCGTAAACATGTTGGGCTATACTCGACTGACATACGTCAGTGATCCGTTTATTTCACTATGATTGAATCTCACGGTAGTTTCATGTTCATACAGTGGCACGTAGAACCTCCTCCTTTTTTGAGGTCGGTTAAAAAAACAGTTTTCTGTTTGTACTTTTACCGTCACCTAACTTGCATCAAATTTCGAATCGATGTAAACTGTCATTATAAACTGACACTTGTAACATAAGTCAAATAGAAGTAATCAGTAATCAGTCATTTATTTGCTCAAACATGGTACAGAGAAGATGGTTTACATACAGTTTATTGTGCTACATGTTTCATCACATGCAAATGGTTCTAAGTTGTGTGTATCGCATGCATAAATTAACTATCGATATTCTAAATTCACAATGTCATTTAAATAATCTTGAACGGAATAGTAAGCCTTGGATACTAAAAACTTATGCAAGGCATGCTTAAAATCTTTTATGCTTTCTAGCTGAACAATATTTGTCGGTAATCTATTAAATATTCTGGGTGCCATCCCAAAGACACTTTTCGACAGAATAGCGGTTCTTGATGGCTTATAACAAATCTTCCCATGCTGACGTATACTATTAAAATTTAAGAATTGGTGCATATTACATCTGACATAAGTTGACATCTCATAAATATAGAGGCAGGGTAGAGTCATTATCTTAAAGTTTATGAAATGAGGTTTACACGACTCACTGGGTTTAATGCCACATACAGACCTCAAACATTTCTTTTGACTTCTGAAAATGATTTCACGATCCGTGGCATTTCCCCAAAACATTACACCATATCTCAAAGTAGCCGTAACGTATGCGTGATAGGCAGCTAGAACTGCTGATTGGTTTACTATTTTTCTTAAATTATATAATGCATAACTAAATTGATTAAGTTTTTTACAAATAATGTCAATTTGATTTTTCCATGTCAAACTACTATCTAAGCATAATCCTAAAAACTTCGTAGTATCAGTTTCATTAATTCTTTGATTTTGATACGTAATAGTCAAATCGGGTGTATATTTGGAACGTAATTTGAAATTCATTATACATGTTTTTTCGATTTTTACATGATGAATATTTTTGTTGAGCCATTCAATAATTAATTCAATGTTTTCCTGGTGTACATCCATATCTCTTTCGGTAAATATAACAGTGCTGTCGTCAGCAAATAGCACCATTGGATGATCAATAGCTTGAGGAAGGTCGTTAATATAGATAAGAAAGAATAGCGGACCCAGAACACTCCCTTGTGGTACGCCATAAGTAATTTCTTTAAAATCAGATGAATAAATGTTTTCTTTCTTGGTCTTCAAACACAATCGATCAATTTGGGTTCATTGCTTGCGACTGATTAAATATGATTTTATTAGATTGTAAACATTACTCTGTAAAATCTGTATAATTTCGACAAAAGTATATGGTGATCAACAAAGTCAAAAGCTTTCGACATATCCATGTACAGAGCAGAAACCGGTATTCTTTTATCGAGTTGAGTCATAACTTTCTTCAGCAAATCGTAAATGGCCATATTTATTGTTTTATTTTTCCTGAAATCCTTTTGTTCCGGTGTAAATAAATTATTATTTAAAAATATTGGTAGAGACTCTTATAAATAACTTTTTCTACGATTTTTGAAAAGATTGATAGTAACGCTACTGGCCTATAATTAGACATATCGTCTTTCGCGCCCTGTTTGAAAAGTGGTCGAACTACTGCCAACTTTAACTTTTCCGGGAAAGTCCCTTGTTCAATACAGAGATTTATGATGTAACTTAAAGGTTCTGCAATTGCGAGTGCAGCTTCTATGTCATGCCTATTATTTGATGAATTATTATTACCATTATAAAATTTTGATGATTTTGAATTAATTTGATCTATGAAAATATTATTAAATGCTTGCGCAATTTTCTTAGGATCTTTTATAATTTTGTTTTCAGTCTTTATTTGTGCTATACTACTTTTTGGGTGCTTCGTTTTAGTATTGTTAATTATATTCCAAGTAGCCTTTGATTTGTTTGATGATTTCTTGATACAATGGTCGTTTTGGGCTTTCCGGGTTAATAATATGATTTTTTTAAGTCTTTTCGAATACTCTTTAAAATGACACCGATGTAATGGATTAGAATTAAGTCTGTATTTCCATAGTAATATCCGCTTTTTTTTACAACATTTTTTTATGCCCCCAGATATCCACCTGGGCTTGCTTATAGTTGTTTCTTTTATTCGTTTGTAGGGGAAACACAGGATATAAAACAATTCGAAACTCTCAAAGAAGCAGTTAAAAGCTTCATCGGCAGTATTAGCCATATACACATTGTTATAATTAATACTGTTTAAACATTCGACAAACTTATTTATGGTTTGCTGACTTAGGTCTCTTCTGGTGATAAACCAAAGCAAGGTGAAGCCAGTGCATTTAGTGTAATCAACGGCCAAAAAACGTCTACATCGCGTTCGTGTTTAAGTCTGAATCACTATGGACACATAGCACTAGTGGCACGTATCGACAACAAACAATTGTCATTAATATTTGACACCATTTGGGAGCTAAGATGCCACAGACAGATACACAGATACACCCATACACAGGTTAAACTTATAACACCCCTCATTTTGGGTCAGGGGTTAAAAACGACCCAATTTAAACTTCCTAGAAATGCTTCCTCGCAAAATTCGTAATCGGTTCAAACTTCCCCACACAGTTGGGAATGCCTCTGATAACACCTCTGGGTGGTGTAACAAAACAGATAACGGTGTCCACTGTATCGCAAACTAACTAGCTAACGTAACTGTCAACTTTTCAATATAAATAAATAAATAAATTAATATCATGGGACAAATTGACACCAATTGACCTAGTCCCAAACTAGGCAAAGCCTGTACTATGGGTACTAGACAACAGATAAACATACTTATATGTATAGATAAATACATACTTATATACACAACAATTTCTTTAAGACCATTTTAGAAGGAAAAATTTAAGGACAGAGAGGAAGAGGTCGGCCTAGGCGAAGCTACATGGACCAGATAAAGGAGAAGGCCGGTGTCGTGTCGTATCAGGAGGTCAAGGAACTGGCTCATAGGAGAGATGATTGGAAGAAACTCCACCGACAAGAGTGTAACTCTTAAGTTTGATGATGATGATACATATTAAACATCCAAGACCCGATAACAAATATTCGTAATATTCATCATACAAACGTCTGCCCCGACCGGGATTCCAACCCGTTACCTCAAGCTTCATAGTCAGGGTCTCTAACCACTAGGCTATTCGGTCGTCTAAACTACTTTATATTTACTTCGTATTATGTTTTGCATGTGCATTAAATTGCCTATTTGCTGAATAAAATATATATTTTGATTTCGTTTTTGATAATTTCTTTCGAATTTAAATTTGTAATACCCAACTGCTTTTATTCTTGAACTTGATTCCTATTCGACCATTCACAAACTTATCAATGTTTATTTATAGAAAAACATTCGCCAATGTTAGACTCACTCAAACTGGTTTCACGTAGGGAGGGGAGGACGGATCATTAAATATTTATAGTACCTGATGTGTTTTTAATTATTATAGCTATATCAGAGATTCCATACCTAAAGTAGGTATAAATAAGAAAATAGATTGCATACGTCGTTTGTTTTGCATGGGCTTTTAACCGTATATTTTTTACCCGACTGCGAAACGCAAAGGAGGGTAATGTGTTTTGCTTTTGCACTAGTGTACCATCTTGGCAAGTTTTTGGCTCTTTCCTCAATTGCCACCGATTAAAGGTTAGTGAATAATAGTAGTTTATGTAACGGTTACATAATCCTTGAAACACGAATGTGGTTTTATGAAACGAGGCGAAGTAGCGTTTCATAATAAGATCACACGAATGTTTTAAGGCCTAATTATGTAGAGTTGCATACATTACGAGTACTAGTAATGCTGGTCATTACCTACGGTTTCTGAACGCCCTATAGAGGACTTATGATATGCGTGCACGTGTGTAGATAAATAAATTTACCACGAAACCTTATCAGCGAACACATTAATTCTAACCTAGTGGTCGAAATTTATCCGTAATTCAAGTTTTGACTTATTGTCTGTAACTAAAGAGGTAACAAACAAACAGAGCTACAGAATGACTTTCTCATTTATAATATTAGTTCGTATATAGTCTTAACTATGCCAAATCTCACACTCCTGTGTGGCCAGTACTTATTATCGAAAAAGGATCTAGTTTTCACTCCATTTATACTTATCAATACCTATATTATTATACTTAGGTACCTCGTACCTCCAACAAAATCGCGACAACGAGCGGCTCTTGGTGACAGAAAGATTTGCTGAGCGTCTAGTGTAATCGCCTACCAAAAATCCGTCTCAAACGCGTTTGCGTTGCGAGCGTCAAATAGTATGAAAGTTTTATGTTGTCGATACGTGCCACTAGTGGCGCTGCTAATGTGACCATAGTAATTCAGACGTAAACGCGAACGTGATAGAGACGTTTTTTGGTCGTCGATTACACTAGACTTGCTGTTTTATTGTAACTTTACTGATCTACGCGAATCTAACACACGACACGATTATTCGCAATTCTAAGATTGGCTAGTACTTGAGGTGATTTTGTTAAAAGGTGTTATTAAGTCTGTTTCCAAGAATGCACTATTTACAAGTAGTCAGATGCGCAAAGATACTGCAACATCAAAAACATAATTATCTCTAATTGCTTGTTTGTCCGGTTGGTCCAGTCGTGACATTGTTATTGTTGAAATTTGTGTCAAATAGTGGTATCATAATTGCTTTCCATCCCTTTATGTCAGACATCTTTGATCGCGAATATAGTGACGTGGGAATTCCAGTTTAGATACGAACTGGAGTGTAGCGTGATTTGGACCCTGATATATATATCTCAAGAAACAGGCATGTAAGTTTTACACACAAAGCAGACAGACGGGAGGTATCTTTGGCAGTAATATATCGACGGTTCTCTGACTCAACCTCGTATATAAACTTTGTCGAAATTGGAATAGCCACTCTAGACCGCGAACCTAAAGTGGTTATTCCAATTTCGTCAAAGTTTATATAGGAGGTTGATTCAGAGTATCGTCGATATTAGCTATGCTTTGGCTTATCTATGCACTACAATTTGTCTTCCACTTTTCGAGGAGGACGAGATTCGTACGTACAGCACACTTCTACGCTCATGTCAAAATTTGTTACCTTCTTACAAACTCAGACGGGTAATATTATCTCGCGCGACAAACAAAGTCGCGGCCAGTCGTACTAGCCCTTCTTGCCAACGGCCGCGCGCACCGCTCCCCGCCGGCGGACTCGCAACACCGTTCCTAATTCAACATTTTCCAAAGGGCATATCTTGAGCTGATGTTTATAGGTCAATCAACTTTTCGTTGCCACTTGTTGCCATGGAGAAGTCCCCTGGGTAACATAACAAAAATACGGTTTTATAAAACCCCACTCCCTTGACAGTCAGGATTTGCTTGCTTAGGAGATGCATGAAGGAATCGGTACTCCTAACGTTTGATAGAGTGGTGCCTTAGAAAATCTTATTATAGACGAGTGACCCAGGGGACATCTCCATGGCAACCTGTGGCAAAGAAAAGTTGAAATGAAATTAAATGAATTGAAATTTATTTATTTGCATTAGACATGGTACAAAAGTGATGTTATAAATAATTCTTGTGTAGTGACATGTCTAACCGAATATATTGACATGCAATTTTATTTCCTACCTAATTATGGGTTGACAGAATTAACGGAATTATTAGATACATTAAGCTGAATACATTATTACATTATTATTGAATATATTATTACATTATTGAATACAATATTACATTATTGAATACAATATTACATTATTGAATACATTATTACATTATTGAATACATTGACCCTTAAATATGATTGTTTCCAGGTGGTATTAGAAGTGGCGCACCGCGTGGACCAAGAAGGCGTGGTGGCGGTCGACTCGGTCGTGGAGAAGCTGATCTTCAAGCCGCAGGATGTCGTCTCCATCCGCGCCAAGGACTCGGACCTCGAGTACGCCACCCACGACGTGTTCCAGACCGACAGTGCCATCTCCAAGTTTAATGGTGAGGGCTCTGCACTGATGATGATGAGTCACGATTAATTTTCCCACCTCAAAAGGAAAAACGGAACTCTTATAGGATCACTTCGTTCGTCAAGACCTTTTTTTCTCTGGAACGCGTGGGGGTAGCATGCTGACATTAATATCAAATACTCAAGCCTGCGGTCCCTTGAAGCTGTGAAAAAAAACTCAACCTTCTAATTCAACGCAATCAAAAGATACAGTCATTAAAAAGGCTATTTCCATACAAATTGCCGAAATCCGAAAATCTAAGGGGTACTTCCAGTTGTCTTAGAAACTTGAAATTTGGTATGAAGGTAGCTCTTATAGCAAAACCACCCAGAAAAGTCTCAATAGCTTAAATTTTTATGTTTGTCTGTAGATTTCGCAGACGAATATAAGTTGACACTGCGTACATTTTGCTTAGGAGCAGGGCTCTACTAACACTGGACTTCTTAAAACACTAGGGAAAAGCGTTAAAATCTTTGTACGGAACCCTCGTGCGCGAGTCCGACTCGCACTTGTCCGGTTTTTTATTAAATGGGTATAAAATGTAATTTATTTTGTCTAGTGATACTGTCAGGCAACGGGCGCGGCGAGGAGCGCCACCTGGAGCCCTGGGACGGCGAAGGCGAGGCGGGCGACGCGCCCTCCGTCAACGGCTCGGCGCGGCTCTCCGACCTCGAGCTGGACCACCGCGCCAACGGCTGGGACGCCAACGACATGTTCCGCAAGAACGAGGAGGTCAGTGCGGTGTGCTAGCGGCCTTTGCGAGCTGGATACCAGATTCGCAAAATACGAGATTCCGCGCACCGTCCGTCGAGATACCGTCCGGCAAGGGCTCGACAAAACCTGAATTCTAGTCTCTTCTGATTTTATACCTGCTAAAAATGTGTGATAAAATAAACATACAAAAAGACTGCTATAGATATTGATGATGGTTCAAAACAAAAACGTTTTAAGTAAACTTCTATTACTATTGGTATTTGGCATTCAGTGACTTGGATTATGACATAATTTTGAACAGCAGAGAAATTCATAGATGACGTTTGTGCTATGTACTGTCTATGTCCATCATGCTGTACATTGCCAAATTAAGGGATATAATCACACGTTGATACTCTTTAGGTATCCGTACCTACGGCCTAAATGCGTAGGTAAGCATAGACATACATAGCGTATGGACAGGCCCTTCGGTACTCCATCTCGGTAACCAAAATTTGTGGCACTGAATTAGTGGCAGCAACATGACCCGTGCCGCACAGGCGCAGTCGGCGGGCTCCCAGCGCCGTTCCTTTTTCAAAACGTTCCAAAGGCCATATTCTGATGTTTATATCAATGCTTACAAGTGTCACAGCCTTCTCTGTTTTCCTAATACAATACTTAATTAATGTACGTTACATTACAACCGTACAGTGTGTTAAAAAACCGCTCGCTTGCCGTCGCCTGTCACTTTTTACACATTGTTGTAACCACACGTGACAGGAATATGTTTGTGCGCGAGTGAGCGAGATAAGCAATAAAAAGCCACTACTCAATTTGAAGTATGTTTTATAGCAGCCAAATAGTTCAATAAATTTAAAAGTATTCTTTCTTTTTTAGGTGTATGGTGTCCACAGCACCTATGATCACTCCTTGGCAGGATATACCCTGCCGCTGCAGAGGAAGGATACCCAAGATTACAGGTATGTTCCAGCATATTTTAACTCCAAATTTGTAGTAGTAAAAAAAGTTGTGTAATTTTCACTCCAAATTTGAAACAAATCCGTCCAGCCGTTTCAACGTGGAGAAGTAACAAACTTGCATACACCCTGACTCGCTCACAAACACAGACCGACCACCCTCTCAACACCAAATGTCAGGGCGAACGTTTTCGAAACGCATATGCTCATTTGCACCTATAAATCTGTCTAACCTCGAATCGCGGCTCACTTTCCACCAGATGACAAGCTATGAACCAATCACGACGCATTCCCCCGGCCAGCTCACCGAGGCTTTTTTCGTAATGACTTCCCAAGTAAATTGTTGAAGATGCGGGGTGTCCAGAGGGTGGTCGGTCCGTGCTCACAAACTTCAGCATTTATAATATCAGTACGAGACGAGATGAGCGGCTTAATTTGTTTTTGTGATTTTTGTTTTGTTACTCGTACAAAAAGCGTCGGCTCAGACAAAAAGGGGAGAACCCCCGCTCCGAGTCATTCCTGGTGCAAAGACTGTCCACGGCTATCCAACGCGGAAATGCCGCGAGCGTCATGGGCACATTTGCACCTGGTATGGCAAGGGGCGGTTTATTTGACTAAACTAATATCATAAATGTGAAAGTAACTCGTACAGATTTCAATACATTGACTTTTATAAGTCAAATAATATGTATAAATGCGTGGGACCCATCCTTATCACGTGTCCGTGACCTTTTTTCGACCCTTTATGAAACTAAACTTAACCTTAACGTTACAGAGACGCAGAAGCGAAGGCGGAAGAGATAGCCGCCGAGATAGAGAACGCGGCGACGTACAAGGCGCGCATCGAGCTCGAAAACGGCGACGAGGAGGAGCGGTACGCGGCGGTGGTGCGGCCCGCCGGCCCGCCCGACGCCGGCAAATACGTCATACCCAACAAACGCAAGGGGCCGCAGCAGGTCAGTGCCCCTACCCCGAAGACCGAAATTCGAAGTCAAGTTGTGACGGTGGCCCCGAGCCCGTCAACATAAATCACCTGCGGGATTCGAACCTTGCTGGGTGCTTCTACTACTAACTCAAGGGTTGATGAGGGGAGGTGAAAATTGAAATGCAGACATCAAATTAATATACGCCTATTTTTTTCTAATAGCAATAATACTGTTACAATAGTGCCGCCCCATACGCGGTCAGTAAACGCGTGAGTCTACACGATACTATTCCAGGCTATCTCGGGATAGCAGGAACGGTGGGTGCCTGGGATGGCAGTCTGGACCTGAGGGGTCCGACGTTACGGGTCTCTATCGAGTCGGATGGACACGGTGTCCTTTACGCGCCGCGCGCGCTCTAGGGTTTCGCCTTATGGGCGTCAGGAGGTTCCTACGGGAAGGACAAGACTTAGGGTGACTGTCCGGGGGTTGAACCGAACCGCGTTCCCAATAGTCCCGGGGTCCTCGTCACCTTGCTCACGCTCTGGGAGGTGCTTTTGGTATGCGAGTCGGTATTGAGCCGCCTGGGATCTCAAAACAGGATACGGTGCTCCGTACCGAGATGGGACTCGGGACAGTCTTGGGTGTCTACACCGATCTGTCTGCAGCGGCTCGGAGTTAACCATAACTACGCCGCAACCAGTCGGTTCCGTCAACTACACAAGACTGCCTTCTGTATGCAGACGGTCGGCCGTATTTATACTGGCGCGCCCCGCGCGGCGCGACCGCGCTGTTCCGCCGCTGCTTGGTATAGGCGTGCCCCCTGGGTCGCCTTGTCGCTAAGTTACTTTTGAGTGGCAGCCCGGTGGTAGAAGGGCGGGACGGCCCACGCATAGTTGGAGGCTGAGCTGAGGCGTGGGGGGGGGCCACTTGGGGTCATCAGAGGGAGGCAGCGCAGGATAGGGAGCCCCTTAGCTCCTCCTGGCTAATATAAGAAGTCATCATCATCATCCGACTGTCTCTCTTGCTTTCGTTTTAGCCCATGTTTCATAATCAGACTTCGGAGTAGCTATTTTAATGGTTATTAGCTGAGTTTCATCAAAATCGGTTCGTAATGATTTTCCTTGTTAGGCTATGCGATGTCAGCATGACATTGTCTGCGAAAAGATTCCACAGTTCGATAGTACAGTGAAGGGCGCCAATATGTATACACCACAAAGTCCCAAAAATATGTATACAGACCTTATTACTGCGACGGTAAGGTTGATGTATACATATTTTTGCAACTTCGCGCGGATCCGTCTGACTTTGACTGTACATGGCAGTCCAAATGAGCTATAGCGATAGTGTTTCCAGACGGGCAAGCTGACCGGCAAGCCGCCGCCGGGCAGCAACAATGGCGCCGGCGCCGGCGCGCCGCCCAAGCCCGCCGCCGGCGCCGGCGCGCCGCCCAAGCCCGCCGCCGGCGCCGCGCCGCCCAAGGACAAGGAGCGCCCGCCCCGCCATCAACTCACGCCCGAGGACCGCAGCCGCTCCGACGAGTCGCCGGTAACTGATCTTACAATACACAATACGCTATTGTTTCGTACTGGCAACGTACCAAATGATATAAAGTTTTAAAAGCATAACGGTCAAAAAACTAGACTTTGCTGTGTGTATAAAACCAAGAGGACTGCCAATGGCTATACAACGTCGCGTTCCTGTAAAATTATGAGCCTGCTGTAGCTAGTTTCACTATAGAGAGGTCTCTGTACCATTAATTTTGTATGACACTTAGATCTCTGGCTAACACAAGAGCGCCATCTACGAACTGAAAGAAAAAACGAATTTAGATGGCTCTATTGTGTTAGCTAGAGGTCTAAATGTCATGAATGGTACAGAGACCCCTCCGTAGTAAAACTAGCTACAGCAGGCTTATTATTTCAAAGGAACCCGACATCGTATAGACATTGGCAGTCCTCTTAGTTTTATGGTCCTTGGTACTGGGAACGTACCAAATGACATAGTTTTAAAAGCATAACGGTCAAAATACATAATGGTAAGCTTACCCAAAGGCTAAAAAACGGGGCCCTATTACTAAGACGTCCGTCTGTCTGTCGGTCTGTCTGTCACTAGGCTGTATCTCATGAACCGTGATAGTTAGACAGTTGAAATTTTCACAGATGATGTATTTCTGTTGCCGCTATAACAACAAATACTAAAAACAATAAAATAAATATTTAAGTGAGGCTCCCGTACAACAAACCGAGTCAGACTCGCACTTGGCCGGTTTTTTTTTTTTAATTATTACAACAACATTGCAACCCATGGTATTCATAGATGGTAAATTAACATATTTAGCAATGGTACCACATGGACCTCGGTGGGGTATAGCAATATTTTACAATATATATTTTAAGTAGGCATACTTATAGTAAGTTCTTAATGAATTTTGCTTAAAATCTATGAGATGTTAAGTTGATCTATTTGCCCTGTAGCGTGCATGTAGCTCACGTGTTCAGCAGTGGGCTAAAGGTGAGTGTTGTTGTTGCAGCCCGCGGCGGCCCCGGGCGGCAAGAGCTACGCGGCGCAGGCGGCCGGGTACCACGCGCCGCCTCCCTTCCCGCCGCACCAGCACACGTGAGCACCCGTTACACTACTGACAGGGCGACCTAGGACTATGCGACATGAAGACAAAGCACCTTAATTGTTGTAGATAGAATATTTTGCTATATGAAGACATTCCTTCAAAATTTATTTCGCGATAAACTATTGAAATATGAGTCATAATTTTATGGATTTTTGAAATGTATATTTATAGTTATACTCACAATCGAAACTCCCGTGACACTAGCCCGCACGTCGTGAATGTCACGGCTGACTGACGCATTGTTTTGTTCTTTAAATTTTACGCGCCTGTCATGGTAGCTATGTGGTGGAGCCATTCTTTGAGCTTGGTTACGCTTCCATAGATATTAATATTCGTATAGATGAATTAGCGAGAGCTTGGAATTGCATTTGTAGTGGTTGCACAGTTCGCATGAAAAGGAGAATCAGCCGTTAAAATGTACACACAACGTAAATAATATTTTGAATTTGACACTGGCATTATTTTGGTATTTTCTTCTTCAATATAATTATTATAAACCTCTTTTTATACTGATGGTACGGGAAAAGGGAAAATTCAAATATGAAATGCCTATAAACACACAATACCACTACATATGCAATTCCACGGTCTCGGCAATTTATCTATAGGTTAGTATTGGCGATTGTACTAGAAAATTAATAAAATTAATAAATATCATGGGACAATTGACACCAATGGTCCTAGTCCCAAACTAGGCAAAGCCTGTACTATGGGTACTAGACAACGGATAAACATACTTACATATATATAAATACATACTTATTAAACATCCAAGACCCGAGAACAAACATTCGTATTCACCATACAAACATCTGCCCCAACCGGGGATCGAACCCGGGACCTCAAGCTTCATAGTCATCCAAATAGAACTCTATTTTTTTATATCCAAATGCGATGTATGTTGTTGTTGCAGAGCCCTGGCGGCGGGCGGGCCGGCGGGCGGCGCGGCCAGGCTCAACGGCGAGCCGCGCGCGCCGGCGCCGCGCCCCGGCTTCCCGCCGCACCATCACCACGTCAGTACCGTCGCTACACTCAGGCTCATTTTATAGAAAGGCTACTGGCCTATGACTGCCATTGTAAAAATCATCATGTCTTTATTATTCTCATCTATATCTATATAATAACCTAACCAACTTAGAAAAGTTTAAAAACCCCCGACATTGTCACTTCAAAGTTCAGTATTTTAAAAACGGGGAATCGATTTTAATGAAACTCAGCTAAGAACCATCTCGATTAATCTAGATTTCGATTAAAAAAAACCGCATCGAAATCGGTCCATCCATTTGGGAGCTATGATGCCACAGACAGATGCACAGGTCAAACTAAACACTTTTTTCGTCGGGGGTTAAAAACAGTATCGTGACTGACTGACTGACAGACAACGCACAGCCTAAACCACTGGATCTGGATACTTGAAATTTGGCAAACATATACCTCTAGGTATATACCTTTAGTATCCTAGAGGTGCACTAAGACGGGATTTTTCGAAATTCCCACGGGATATGGAGCTAGCCCATTTTGAAATATTTCACGGAGGCAAAGCCGCGGGGCATAAGCTAGTTGTTATTAATATGAGTGTGTTGTTGCAGAACCCCGCCCCGCCGGCAGAGGGCGCGCCGCGGCCGCGCGCGCATGCGCCCGAGCCGCGACGCCAGGACGAAGTTCAGGTATACCATTTCTCTAGAATCTAGATACACTGAAATAATCCGCAGTAGAACTGAGGTTCCATAGCCCGAAGAATTGCGAAACTTAAGTGGCAGTGGGCGGGGCACATAGCTCGTAGAACTGATGGCCGGCGGGCCAGAAGGTTCTCGAATGGCGTCCACGGACCGGGAGACGAGGTGTCGGTAGGCCTCCAACAAGATGGAGCGACGACCTGGTAAAGATCGCGGGACCGCGGTGGATGCGGAAAGCGCAAGACCGGTCTGCGTGGAGAGCCGCGGGGAAGGCCGCCGGCCAGCAGTGGTCATCTTTCGGCTGACATGATGATGATGATGATGACTGAAATAATAGGGATGTTGCCTCTTGGCCAAATCAGCAACTTTTTTTGAAATGTCAAAACGATTTGATCGGATCCGTTTGTATGAAGTTTGTATTGAATTACAGAACTATGACGTCATAATTTTCAGTGATCAAACTACCTCCTTTTATTAGTTTTTGTTAAATTAGAAATCGTTTTAATTATAGTTATAAGTGAGGCATCGGCTTTTTTTATGAGTATTTTTGGAAGCTTGATAAGTGAAAATGTTAAATTATTTTATTTTGACATCAGTCAACTACCCTCTATTCCTCAATTCTTCTTCAGTTTAATGACGTTATTTTTAGCTCGCGACGCAAGAGGGATATTAGGGGTGCTGTCAAGGGTTGGGTTTTTACAAGCTTTTTCTTTTCTGATTTTCACTCATTATACAGGTTGTTATAAAAATACCCGTAAAGGGTTAAATGGTCCGTTATAAAGAGTCCATTCCATTTACATTATTTGAATGACTGTATGAAATAGAAAAAAAATAGTTTTACATTAATTAACAGCATACAATATGCAAACCCTAACCCTGTATTATTACGGGTTATTTGTTTGTTATTGTACAAGCGTGATTTTCGGCGTGATCATTTTGTTCATGTGTCATGTATGTATATACGGAATTTGTTGCAGGAGCTGCGCAAATTCGGCGCCGAATTCAAACTGGTGTCGTCCCCCGCCCCGCACGCCGCGCCCCCCGCCAACCCGCCGCCCCCGCAGCCGCAGCCGCCCCCGGTAACTACACATATTCCACACCCAGACCCCCATTTTACCAACTTCACAAATGTCACTTTTCAATGACAATTCGGTGGCAGTTACTGACTTGAAGAGTTTTGTTTTGGCGCGCTGCATATTGGCAAAGAAATCTAGTTCGAATTGTCATTGTTAACTGACAATTGTCAAGTTGGTGAAATAGGGGCCATTACGTCGGGTGTTATTGTGTTATTGTAGCCGTTTCCAATATTCAATCTACTTCTTGTTTTGATCTATCTTCAATTTTGCCGTCTCAGTAAACTTACGACTGTTGCAGTATCAAAGTGTCAAATTTACGATGCCATAATTATGACCAAGTGATTTGACACGGCCGTGAAAAATCTTAGAAAACTGAACAGCGCCTCGGCGGTTCGGGTTACAAAAATCACTAGTTATGAAAGTGCCAATGTCTGGAAAACTATAAAACTTCGGCTAAGATTAATATATGGTTAATCTTATCACTATGAGCTGCACTAACAACCCTCTGTGTTTTATCATTCGTTTTAAGGACGCCCTGTATGTAATCTTGTTATTTCTAGACGTTTTTAACAGACTTAAAAATAAAGATGTTTTGAGTTTGAACCGCATGCTTATTGTCTGACTCGCTCGCAATCGACATCGTGTTCATTTTGTATGGGCTGACAATTTGTAACGGAAGCAGCTGTCGCAGTCGTACAAAAGCTGACATTTCAAACCGATGACGAGTGTCAGAATAGTTACGCAATTGTGCTGCCTTACATACGGCACTGTTGTACAGTGGTGGCCTGTGGTCAGAGAAGCTATAAGTGTTAGTTAACTGTGTGTGTGTGGTCGCAGCTGGCGCCGCCGCCCGCGCCGGGCACGCCCGAGGTGTCGGCGAACGCCGGCGCGCCGTCCGAGCCGCACAGCAAGCGCGAGCGCCCGCCCAAGCAGCACACGCCGCCCGCCCAGCCCCCGCCGCCCGCCCATCACAAGGTGACCGCCCTAGCGTCCTACACACGTAAACTATTGTGTGCAATTACATAATTACGCATTAAAACACTCATTATGTAACAGCTGCATAAACTACTATTGTCTAAAGTGTCATTCTATGGAACTTGCTAACTATGTTGTAATATTAGAGGTTTAAAGGTATTGAGGATGATGGAATGATACCTCGGGAGTAGTTCAGATCAAATTCATTTATTATTCACTAACATCTATTTTTATAATCATGGGTTGTCGCTCACACGAGCGCATATATATATAAATATATATGAATATGCATTTATGTAGCAGTTAACTATTGTGTTACTGGTAAACACTAGCCCTAGTATTCATAAATCTATTTGAACTAAAATGCCGTTAAAGTTCGTTTGTCCTTTTTTGTCACATTGACATTTCCGTTAATAAGAAAAAGACAAAACCTATTTTAGCTAATGGAGGCTTGAGTGACTTTTACGAATAAGGCTCTAAAAGTAGCCAGTTGCTATACGACAATGTAAACAAACCCCCATAGTAAATTCATCGTTCAGAAACAATTTCAGTATGGCGGATTGTTTACATAGTTAGCAAGTTCCATAGAATGAAATTCAACATACAATGACAATCCAAAGAAAAATCTGTTAAGCAGCTGGACTTGAACCAGCAACCTCGGTAATCCGTTTGTACCTTGTACCGTACCTTGGTACGGATTACCGAGGTTGCTGGTTCAAGTCCAGCTGCTTAACAGATTTTTCTTTGCATTGTCATTGTATGTTGAATTTCATGCTATGAATGTTTCATAAAAATATAAACAAAAATAATCAATAAATCGATTATTTTCATTTTTTTTTTTCATAGAATGACACTATATAAATTAAAGATTGTCATACAGAACGTATCGAATAGTATTGAATAAGTATGATGTTTGTTCTCAGCCGCCGCCGGCGCCCCCGCAGGCGCCCGAGTCGCCGGGCTCGCCGGGCGCGGAGCCCGCGGGCGCCGCGGCCGTGAGCGCGGCGACGCTCAAGAAGTCCACCCTCAACCCCAACGCGAAGGAGTTCAACCCCACCAAGAACTTCGCCTCGCGCTCGCCCACCACGCCAAACCCGAGCCGGTAAACTATACCCACTAATATATGTATGTATGTAAATAAAGTCCGAGGGGCACATTGCTCGCAGAACTGATGGCCGGTGGGCCAGAAGGTTCTCGAATGGCGTCCACGGACCGGGAGACGAGGTGTCGGTAGGCCTCCAACAAGATGGAGCGACGACCTGGTAAAGATCGCGGGACCGCGGTGGATGCGGAAAGCACAAGACCGGTCTGCGTGGAGAGCCGCGGGGAAGGCCGCCGGCCAGCAGTGGACGTCTTTCGGCTGACATGATGATGATGATGATGATGATGACTGAAATAATAGGGATGTTGCCTCTTGGCCAAATCAGCAACTTTTTTTGAAATGTCAAAACGATTTGATCGGATCCGTAAAAAAGTAATATTTCTAATTAGTCCGTCAGACAGATTATCGGGAAAAAAATATAGGACACGTATTTTTTGGTTTATGTTATCAATAAAAATTTACATGGATAAAGTTTTAAATTTCCGTAGACTGCAATGCAGGATAATTAATGGCTTTCTTTATCCCTGAGCGGCAACACTGGCATAGACAATAGATCACTCGCTTTTGGCTCGACATTCGAACTTGCTATTTTATTTTATTAAAACTTGCACACCCAATATCATGTTTTTTTCAAGTTTTTCGCTATTCCCAAGATCAAAGAATCGAATTGCTTTAAAAATCCGGAGAAATAATGCGTTGTTTGGGAGAAACGTGTCAAAATGGTGTTGTAGAGCGCCTACTCGCTCTGTCTCGTTTCTTTTATCCCGTTCTGGTTTTTCGACTTTATGTATTAGATTAATGTATTTTTAAATTTTGTTTTTATCGTTTAAATATTGTACAGTGTTGCTGAGCCGGAGTCCCTTAAGCGTCCTTGGCGTTTAAAAGGTGTGGTGGTAAAGCGTGGTGGTAACAGTAGTGTTGTTGCAGGCCGCACACGCCGGGCACGCCGGTGGCGGCGCTCTCGGCCGGCGTGGGCGTGGTCGGCGCCGGCGTCAGCTACGTGCCCGCGCCGCACCCGCCGCCGCACATGGTACGTACGCGACGCACGCCGGGCGCTGCGGCGCACGGTCACACCAAAACGCTATTGGCGTGGCTCGATTCGTGGGACAACGACATGCCTACAGACATCAAGAAGCTTTTATCTATCTATACCAAATCTATACCCATAAAACAGTACCAGGACTGACTGACTGACAGAAAACGCACAGCCTAAACCACTGGATCTAGAGACTTGAATTTTGTCAAACATGTACCTTGAGTATCCTAGAGGTGCACTAAGAAGGGATTTTTCGAAATTCCCACGGGGTAGGGAACTAGTCCATTTTGAATATTTCACGGGGGCAAAGCCGCGAGGCATACGCTAGTACTAGTATATAAGTCGAGTTTAGCCCGACATGGTTCGGGCTAATTCGTAGTCCTTCCTCTGGGAGCGCAATACCCAGCGGCAGCGAGGCGCATACAACGCGCCGCGGCGGCTCTGCTCGCGCGACTACTCTACTCAAATCGGACGTCGGGCTAAACTCGACTTATATATGTGAGGGATCCGTTTTATTTCACTATTTGAATTAAAAGAGGCTTTTATACTAGTGATTTTTATGACTTAATGTGACGGCACCAGTGTTGGACGCTATAAGCTGACAAGCACCAGTAATGGACACTTCATTTTTAATTTAAAATCCTGAGGTTGTAAATTGACTGTTGTCAAATAAATTACTATCCCTTTGTTTCCATTAAATAAGACTTATTGTTGACTTATTATTAATTACTGGGTTCTTGTCCATTACTGGTGTCAACACGTAAATCAAAATTGCTATGTCTGACTTGATTACCCTCTTTACTATTACTAATTAATCGTAGTAATTCAGTGTAGTCAGAAGGTAGAAGTAGCTAATTATTGGAAAACTTCAAAATAACTATAACTTTAAATGTTTCCGTCATATATATTACAAAGATAAATGGAGATAATTCACGTGTTTTTACACATTTCACATTATTCATTCGTAAAATCTAAACATACCCACTTATAAACTAAATTATTAAAGAAATACTCGTAAAGTACCAAGGACTCTCTAGTTGATTTATTTCTTAATAGTATTAAATCCCGAAGATCCTACTGACTGATCACAATATTCATGAAGTATTATCTACTTATTCAAAAAATAATATAAAAAGAATGCTATCAGACTACTGTCTACCCTCTATTTCATAATCATGACTGGCAGTGTGCTGAAATTTTTATTAAATACCACTTGTGGGTTGAATGTTAGAAATGTTTTATATGCTTAAAGTTACTTTGAGGGTTATTATTAGAAATGCTATTACTCCATCCATGAGTTCCTTTCTGAGGCCTGATATTATTAACTATTATAGAATTACTATGTTTTAAATTATTTATTTATTTTAAGTGGATAATTTAGACATGTTATGAAATGACTGTATTAATCTGGTGTTAGGTAATTATAAAATTGCTGTGCCCTATCTGGGTTTATGTTTTGAACATTTATAGTTTGTTAGACCTTGTACAACTACATAAGTTGCTTCAAAGACCGATTACTTTATCTTTATCGACTAGCTGTGAATTTATCCAGATGAACATGCCGAGACTAGTTACGTTTCAAACTATCTGATACTAACCCCAAAATAATACGAAATAAAATTATAATCTCGCCTTATCCCTAGCGTACACTATAGAAGGAATCTCTAAGCCAAATTTCAGCTTTCTAGGTTTAAATGTTTGTGCTGGGCGTTGATCAGTCAGTAAGTCAATCGCCCACCCTGTTTTTTACTATTTATTGTAAGAGTATCCTTTATTTAGTTAACAGTTTTTACATGAATCAAGGAAAAAATGGTGGGCGAATAATTTTGCCTACGAGTATATATAGATTTACTAAACACGGAATCATATCGCTTGGCAGCCATAATATGAATATTTGTCGTGTAAGGTGGCTGCGATGCCTGCCTACGCGATGGTGGCCGCGGCGGCCGCGGCGGCTCAGCAGCCCCCCGCCTACCTGCCACACCCACATCCGGTAAGTTTAACTTAACGCCGGTAATTAGTACTCTATTAATAATAGTTAATTGTGTAAGGAATTTGTAGATTCAGGTGTCACGAAGGTTCATGATAATGAACAGGCAAATTTTGACTTGTTTGTTCGGCATTTCGATTGGGAAGGGAAGGACGAAAGATGGTCTGTGTAAATACGGCTTTATTTAAGTTTTTGATAACTGTATTTGTAAAGTATAGAAAAAGAGTACGAGTTTTACTTAACAGCTAAGAATGAAAATCACGTCCTTGTATTATTAAAAAAATATTTTTATATAAGAGACGGACACTTGTACACACAAACGCGTAATTCGGTAAATTATTTTTTTGATTCGGGAAACAACTAGAATTTAGTATTTAGTTGTTCGTCATCTTTTTGGCACCTGACGCAAATATTACGCATTATATGACGCATTATAAGTTTGTCTGGTGTATCTGTGTATCTGTCTGCACTGTCGTAGCTCCTAAACGGATAGACCAATTTGGTCGCAGGTTTTTTAGGTAAACATAATTTAATCGACATGGTTCTTGTCTAAGTTTCATCCAAATCGGTTTAGCCGTTTTGGAGATAATTGTGCTTTTAAAAGTTTAGTTATTTTATCAATTAGTAGATACAAGATTGTACAAAGGCGAGCGAGCGCATTAGTTTTTTTTTATACGAAAAGGAAGGCAAACGAGCAAGTGGGTCATCTGATGGTAAGTGATCACCACTGCACATAGACACTCGCAACCCCGGGGGGGTTTGCAGTTGCGTTGCCAATCTAGAGAGCTAAGATGAAATGTCTAGTTGAACAATGTTTGTTGAAAATAAAAGCATAATTTATTTATTAGTTCGAAATATAATTTGATTTGCGTAAAGAACCCTCTCTACAGACATGGCCTATTTTTCACTACATAAAAGTACAAAATATTTCGCAGAAACCAATAAATTTATATCACACAGACGAAGTCGCGAGCAACGGCTTGTGTTACAAAAGTAGGCGCACTTTTGAAGGTAGCTTGTTGTTGCCTATTTTGAGGGTAGGCCCTTACACTATAAAACGGGAGGGATTCCGTTCCCACCACTTTATGTTCACGACCACACCCTACGGCGAAGTTTAGACTACGGATCTCCTGATGATGTAAGTACTTTAAAAAATTTTCAAACCCTACGCGCTGTACTTGCCACAAACTCTCAGTAAATTTATTTGCGTAGTAAAACTATCTGTGATTTAAATTGTGTTTTTCGATGTCATTTTTGTTACGATTTTTGTCGACTTTTCTGTTAATTGTTTTTTTTTGTGGTTCTGGGTCCAGTTATTTTATTAAGCTGTGTCCTAGCACCAATAATTTTAGGTATACGATAAGTAATAGGCGTATTATTTTTATGAATATCAGGGCGAGGGTATAATGTAGCTGTGTAACACGTTGTAATGCTGTAATGTATAACTTGTACTCATTTTATACGTTCTTATATAAACCAGCATAAAAATTAATGATGTGAATTTTTAACGCTTTTGACACGATTTCGCATCGCAAAACTTTTGCTATTTCGAATAGTTAAATGGGTTTGGCGTAACCTCAAAACCACGTGGCACGTTGCTTATATTGCGTTACAGTCGATATTGTAACGGGAAATTTTAATATACATGACGTATTTATGCACCAATTTTACGATTTGAATTATGGATTCGCAATAATCTTTCACTTTGGAAAGATTTTGCTAGGGGTGTGGTTAGCCACGCCTCCACGTACGCGTTCACGAGAGATTTGCAAGGTAATTTTAACTTGGTAGGTGTGTATTAATTTATTTTGCACATTGGGAATTAATATCACCTCGTGTTTTTGAGGTTTGGTCGTATAGAAAGAGCTTTGCGATCAATTTGGATTTTTTTTTTGTCAAAGTACCTACCCGCCTAAGATTTTCGCGAATGTATATCGCGCCTTGGTTTTAAACTGTTTTAAATGGAGGGCTATACTATAATATAAAGTGGTTTTGAATCTATAAATTCCTTTTCAATTATCTTGTACAGCTGAATTTGAATTGTATATGCTACGTCATATTTTAGCAGTACGTGACCAATGTTTTGTAGCGGGGTGATTTTTGACAATTCTTTTTCCGCTTAAATTTGAACCTAAACTACTTGATGAAAATACTTAAATAAATAAAAATTCTAATTTAATTGTAATTAGGTCGAAAGTTTAATAAGAGTTTTCAAGAAATTACCCAGCTATGTTATGTGCCACGTAGACTAAACTATTTATAGCAATGAGTCTCGAAGGAAGCGCAGCCTGCCACGTCAGATATAAGTTTATTTTTTATCTTTGCGTGCCATTCATGCGTGGCACAGTGCCACGTCTGATGTAAGTGGTCCATAGCCAAGATGTATAGCAAACTGTCACGTCAGATGGAGATGGGCTGCGATTGCCGGCAGTACGCGCCGCCCATACTCGTCGTCGACAAGCGGGACCGCGCCGACGCGGTGAGACCACGGCCCGCCGTACAGACAGACATGACACGCCCATAGCCCATTGCCCACCCTTGTGTAGAGGTCGCCCACAACTATATCGGGGTAGAAGGAAAGAGTTCATTGTTTTGTATGAGGACCGATCGTGTAACGTTTTAGCGAGAAAATTAACAGCTCCAGGGCCATTTTATAGAAAGTTGCACACTAATACAGTTGTTGTTTCTGGAATTTTGAATTTTTTAGATTGAATCTACTTAGAATCAAGAGTACTATTGATTTTAATACGTAAAAAAAATTGTCCGAAAATATTGTGTTCCATTCCGTTGCCCTTTTCAAATACACCGACATACAAATACAATGAGAGTAAAGGACTGGAAGTGGGAATGGAAGTACAAAAAAAATATGAAAATTTTGGGTCACTTTTTTTCACTTATTAAAATTGATAGTACTCGTGATTCGAAGTAGATATAAGATATAACATTTAAAAAAATAAAAAAATGTGGGGGAAAAGCTTTTTATACGATTACCCTCCAACTTTTTTGTTGGTATTTTCTGAACAGTCAATTGTTTAGCAACAAAGTATCTTGTTTTTAAAACCTGACGTTGCACGCGGAAAGCGGTTGGGAGCTGGAACGCGTAATGAGGTTCTCAGACCTTCTTACATACTCTTTCCTTCCATTTCGATATGGTCGTGTGAAGTCGCCACTGACAACGCCCCCATTCACATACACACTGGCAAATGTAGCGAAAAAAAAAACTTTATTCTCGATCCTTTTGACTAGATTTGCCGACTACACGAATCAACCACCCTCAGGACACCAAATGTCAGGGCGAAAGTTTCCGAAACGCATATGCTCATTTGCACCTATAAATCTCTCTAGCCACCAATCGCGGCTCACTTACGACCAGATGACAAACGCGATGACAAGCTATGAATCAATCACGACGCATTGCCCCGGCCCGCTCACGGCGGCTTTTTTCGTAATGACCTTTCAAGTAAATTATAGAAGATGCGGTGTTCAGAGGGTGGTTGGTCCTTGGCCGACTATGTTCCTTTAAATATGCGGGTGTGTGTATAAAATAGCGCCTGTTGTCGCCACGCTTTTGGTTTCTTGGAAGCGTTGTCAGTGGAGTCTTTTATTTGCATATGTGGAACGGGTATCTTCGGCGTATAATTTCTAAAGGTGCTCTTATTTCTCAATTTTTCAGGCAATTAATTGCTCTATGTTTATGATTTGGCAATTAATTGCCGACAATTTTGCTAACTTAAATCGTTCGTGTAAGACCACCTTCGTCTGTCTGTGCGTGTAGCGGGTTCGAAGCGTGCGTTTGAAGTGTTCAGCTGTGTAACAATGTTTTGAATGCGCTTGTGTCTCATAACTCATAACATAACATGATCGTGTTAAATTTACTGCCCTAAACATCATTATTCACTCGAGTTTTGAAAGTAAAATTGGACTTGAGCTCGCATGTAAAAAAAACTTGGCTCTCCTTTCTGGCGGCAGTCGGGTAAAAAAAATACTTTTTCAAAACTGTTGACCCTTTTTCAGGCATAGTAAAAATCAACCGCATTTATCACATTAGAATTTCGAACTTATCGCCTATAGATTTAAGATTCAAAGCGGATTTAATTTACTAGAAAAGTTGTATTGTCTTAAAATTAACGCTAATGCTAAATTATGCTAATTAATTAATTGTTGTGAATTTAAATTTAGTTTTTGCTAATCCGCCTGAAAAAGCGTGAAATCACTTTTGATTTAACAGTATAAGTCTTTTTGCACAAGTGTCTGATGAAAAAGAAATTGATTTCTTTATTGTCTTGCAAGAAAAAGGCGGTGAATTTAGAACTACCCTCTTTTTGTAAAGTCTCCGCCTAAGGGCGTTTTGTTACTCCCGAAACCGATACACGATTTAAGTCCAATTTTGCTACTTGATAATTGAAATTATCTCTGAACACTCCTAGAATTAACATTCATTTCAACGTTTTGCTTAATCCATGTCATGTGCCGAGCCGTGTTTCATAAAGCTACAAGTTATAATTTACAAACGAAAGTCTCATTCTATCATCTTTTGTTAGAAAGAGACTTCGGCTTGCAAATTGTAACTTGTAGCTTTATGAAATACGGCCCTGGACTTAATCACAAATTATCACTAGAAGGCGTTAGTATACCTATCGTGCGGTCCATTTGGCATTTCTATCGCGTTCGGGATTGGCTAATTAACTTATGAGAAAACCGCAACCTTGACAGACATGTCAAACTGGGATATTTTGTCTGTTCGAAAACCATGATATGTTAGGTAGTAAAATATCATTGTGCCCAGTAGAATTTACAAGTAGCCTCATTTTTTTTATTGAAGTTATACTCAATTCGGATCACGATTCCTAGCATCGATGTATAAAACATTAAGGATAATCCACCCACCTGTTCAGCGCTGACAAAATGCGGGCCTCCCTCATTAGCTGTCATTAGACTGGCGTAATGTCAAACATAGAAGGATACTAAGTCACCTAATCACCTATAATTGCTTGTCCGTGCGCGGTGAAGCGGTGGCGTATCTATCTATTTTTGTATGTCAATGCGTTTTAATTGAAGATTATCTGCCATTTAAATCATGGTTAATAAAGTAGTACACAGCAAATTACTGCATGAACTCCTTCAGTACCTAATCAGTGTTCATTCCTACAGAACATATCACGCGTTTATAATGTTTCCAGAGAATTATGACGCTTTCTCTCGCTGAAGGATTTTAAAGTAAAAGTTATTTTAAAACGTTTTCTAGATAAATTGCTGAGACCTGGCGGTCGTTGAATGTGTGGCAGAATCCGGCATTCGACATTTGTCTGTATTAACCGTTTTCTACATCGGATAAAAATAATTCCGATCTATTTTAAAGATCAACGCGAAATCTTTACATTACCACCGTGTAAACGTAGTAAAATGATCATGATTTCTCCATTGTTAAGTGCTTATGTTTCCATGTCAATCCCACCCATCATTGTTTCGATATAACTGTCTAAGGATGCATAGGTGATTAATAAAAATATTTGGATGACAAAAAGCCGCGGTTTGTGAAACTGACACGTTCATATTTTAATTACTTTTCGTATCGAATTATGTTTCTTTGAAAACTTAGTAATTGGCACTATTTGACATTGAAATTATTAGTTCTTTTACAAAGAGGTTATATGGAATAGTTGGATGGTAAGCTTTTATTTTGACTTTGAAATTTAACAGCAACGATATACATTCATTGTTGACGCGAAGAAAGTAACTCTGTCTGTTTCGTTTTCACGCCTAAACAGTTGAACTAATTTATTAATTCTACCACAACTGTAGGCATGCAAATAATTGATTACATTCACAGGATTTCGTATTGCCTTCTATAATATTATGTCTTTACACGGTTGCCAATAATGTGTTTCGTCAGAATCGAACGATGTAACGAAAGATTAGTTAATTTCGCTCTCCCGCCACGAGTCAGGATGGCCGAGCGGTCTAAGGCGCTGCGTTCAGGTCGCAGTCCACTTCTGTGGGCGTGGGTTCGAATCCCACTTCTGACAAGCTTTTTGTGTTTATTAATTTATTCTTAATTTTAGAGATTTATGATGACGATTAGTTTTTTTACAGTTTTTTTGGGATAATCTTTTTGTTTTGTTTTAAGCCTATAATTATGTCCCACGACTAGGCAAAGGTCTGCCCTCTCGACTTCTTAATCTCCCCCTTCCCCGGGCCGCATCTTGCCAACACTTAAGCCCGTTTTTAGAAGCATTTAATTAAAACTTTGTGTTTGTATTTATTTATAGACTTTCTTACAACTTTTTTCGACTAAATGCTCGCGCCATGGGCCTGGACCCGCTTCGCCGCCGCTATCTTTTTTTTTTTTACAAAAAACAGTGGGATTGTTTTCCAATTAATAGTAATTTGCAATGAAACAATATTTTTAACATATAACCTATAAATTGATACACAAATTTGCATTGTCACTAACACTGTTTGCTGTGTTCCATCCTAAAGTCTGTTGTTTGCTTTCTGTTTGTCTGAACTAATCAACTGTCAAAAAAAGATACTTTTAGTAAAATATCTGATGCTGTGTAAAGCCGTCATTTAGTTTAACTACGCATTTTTTAGTTAATCCTTCATTTGGCAGAACTGAAAAGAGAAATCCTGAATTCCAGTCTCAATATATTTTAAGATCTAGGTACCTACTTGGTTCTAACGAGTGGAAGAAAATTTTATCAAGCTCTAGCCTACCTACCTATAAATTACACGTCTTTTATATGTAAACAACTAATTTAATTGATAATTCACTAGCACATAATAAATAAGTATAAATATACTTAAGAATAATATAGATTTATCAGCTATCGAAATTTTGAAGAAAAATTAACTGTATTTAAAATTTCTTAAGGCTCAAATCACGATTAATGGAGAATTTATATTGAACCTTTTAATTCCCAGTGTATGTAACGACTGTTATGTCTAGTCAGCGATAACAGTAATTGACCACAGTAGACACTAGTCCACGAGGACATGACACTGACTTTCACCGCAGGGTCAAAGTACGGTTTTAATATCGATAAGAACTGGACCTATTTATATTTCAAATTTACCATAGCAATCGGTAATAACGATAGAAATCACCAACTCTTCCATAATCACCGTACAGTGCTCAATCGAGTATTAACATTTTCAACGCCAAGGACACTTAAAAGCGTCATGAATCGACGTGCCTACGACGCCACCAACGCTTATAGGCGTCCGGCTGCACAGTGCAAATGCGACCTACGAATGTTTGCTTAAGGTTTAAGTCCGCTTTGACGTTATGCCAACTTGGCGTGTCGATGACAACTTTTGTATGCGTTGTTGGCGTTGAAAGGGTTAAATAACCTAAAGATAACCTAAAGATTGTTTACAACGTTCAACATACAATGACAATGTAAAGAAAAATCTGTTAAGCAGCTCCGTACGTCCGTACGGATTACCGAGGTTGTTGGTTCAAGTCCAGCTGCTTGACAGATTTTTCTTGGCATTGTCATTGTATGTTGAATTTCATACTATGAATGTTTCATAAAAACAAAAATAATCAATAAATCGATTATTTTCATTGTTTACAACGTTCTTCCCTAAAACGATCTACCTGTCAGATAGCTTCCTCCGGCCTCAATTTAACTAGTTCCTCTGACAACCTCCAAAGTTTCATAGCATTCCTCTCATCCGTAGCTTTAAACGACATCTTGCTCTCCTCGCAGTCCATAAAGTACTTCCCAGTCATACAGTCGCAGTCGTCCGAGATAGCCAAGAAAATTGACGTCTGCGCACCCTCCCAGGGGCTCTTGAAAAACGTAAACAGAACCATACTCCTCAGCTTCTCCAGAAACTTGGCGTTCTTGTAGAAGGAAGTGTTCACTTGACCGGGATTTAGACTGTTGACAGCCACGCTGGTGTCCTGTAACCTCCTGGCCAATTCGTTGCTGAACAGCACGTTACATAACTTACTATTGGCGTAAATCCTTAAGAATCCGTAGCGGTTTTCCTCGTTGATATCTTCTATGGTTCCGAATCTATGGAAGAAGGAGGACACGTTGACAATCCTGCTGGGCTCTGCTTTCTTCAACCACGGTACTAGTAGCACTGTCAGCAGAAACGGCCCGAAATGGTTCACCTGCATGTCTCTCACTATACCGTCAGCAGTCTTCTGGCCCCCCATACCACTGGCGCCAGCATTATTGATCAGAACATCCAACTTGGCTTCTTTCTTCTTGAACTCTTCAACGAATTTCCTCACAGAGTCCAGCGAACTCAAATCCAGGTACTCGTACCGTACTGAGTTATTTTTAGACACTTTCCTGATTGATGCTTCGGCTCGCTTCCCTTTGGCCTCGTCCCGGCAAGCCAGTATTACCCTCGCACCCCGTTTCGCAATCTCCATGGCGGTTTGAAACCCTATACCGTTGTTGGCCCCCGTAACTATGACGACTTTGCCCGTCATCACACTATCAGAGTAGCATATCCCTGAGCTTAATCTATTGTAGATCTTCAGGAACACAAAGAATCCGGCTAACCAGAAGTACCACATGTTTGATTATAATTAGTTGTTTGATTAATCGCGGTCCGCGTGTGTCGGACGTAGTTAAGCGACTGCAGAAATACGCATTATCTAGTAGCAAATGTCACATTTAATCGTTGTTGCGATACGAGGATTTCGCTGTGGCTTTGCATGGGATGTTTTTGTTTTATAAAAGGTGATTGTGTCACACTTTGTCTTACGTTAGTTATGTGATTAATATATCATGCTTGTTAGGGTTCCGTACCTCAAAAGGAAAAAACGGAACCCTTATAGGATCACTGTCCGTCTGTCTGTCTGTCAAGACCCTTTTTCTCTGGAACGCGTGGAGGTAGCATGCTGAAATTAATATCAAATACTCAAGCCTGCGGTCCCTTGAATCCGTAAAAAAACCAACCTTCCAAGTGAACGCAATCAAAAGATACAGTCATTAAAAACATTACACTGTTTTTCTTCGGGCAGTCGTGTAAAAAGGTGGTTCCATACAAATCGCCGTACTGAGAAAATCTAAAGTGTACTTCCAGTTGTCCTAGAAACTTGAAATTTGGTATGAAGGTAACTCTTATAGCACAACCACTGAGAAAAGTCTCAAAATCTTAATTTTTTATGTCTGTCTGTAGATTTCACAGACCAATATAAGTTTGACCCCACACTGCGTACATTTTACTTAGGAGCAAGGCTCTGCTAACACTGGACTTCTTAAAACACTGGGGAAAAGCGTTAAAATCTTTCTACGGAACCCTCGTGCGCGAGTCCGACTCGCACTTGGCCGGTTTTTTTATTAGGCCGTGTCCCACTGCTGGGCAATTGGGTCCTGTCGGTACAAACGAAACGCGTTCTAAACATTATGCTATCTCCTTTTTGGTATGTCAGTTCTCATTTTTCTTGCTGTTGTATTAGCAAACGTTAGAATAGAACGTTTTACGATGGCATCCTAAAGTTAGATTCGTTAATCATTAAGGCGTTAAAAACTCGAAAATTTAACGCAAGTTAAAGTTAATCGTTAAAAATTTACCATCCTAAAAGTACACTGCCTTTGGCGCCTTTTGGAATGTCATACATAGGTAAAAATAATAAAAACAATTAGATACAAGAGTAGCTGAGCAATATACGTCCCTATTTACCGTAAATATTTTCACAATTTTGTTAATCTCATGATTAAAACAACTTTTAATCCAACTTATCACAATATCATAAAGCGCACAAACGGACATCCCACCCTCACACTAATTGTCTATCTAATCGTGCATAGATATACTCTACAATCAGGTCACGTTAGGTATTCCTTATCGTTTAAACTCGTTCGCGACCTTAAACTGATATTAAGGTTACATTATATTATATATAATAATAATAATCTCATATTATACCTCCACTATCAACCTTACTGTGTCGTAATAAAATTGAAAATTTATAATACGTTCATAACAATAATAAGACAAAGTCCAAACAGTTAAATTAAACGCGTGTTAATTGTCTACCAGTAATTGAGACTTTGAGACACAATGATGATGAAATCATATACCTATCTGTCAGTCTGTCTCACTCTATTATCGTTCATTCGTCAAAGTTTAAACCTTTATGCTAAGTCCTGGCTTAAGCTCGCGACTTCGACCCTTAAAAGAATAAGGAACAGGCTAGTTTTCTATCTCGTGACAATTTCGAAAAACTCCCTCGGAGTGAACCTAACACAAGAGGTATGCCAAATTGTAAGTCTAATTAGTTCCAAAAATGTAAACGGACATTATATTCGTCAATTTACGTGTTGCAATCGATGTGACGGTTAAGACATTCTTCTTCTTTGCCCATTCGATTCTCCTAAATGCAAACTCCTAATTAGTAGTCTAAAGTCAACCTCGTAAGTCCCCGCGTACTTGTACAAGTATAAATTGCTCAATGAAAAAGTAATTTTAAACATGTTGAAAAAATATCAAAAATCTAAAAACTGGGGGACTTGCCATTCTGTCTGGAGGGCATTGAGGTTAAAACCTGAGAGTACCCACCTTTCGTGTACAAAGTTCCAGTTATTAGTCTGGTTAACAAAAGTAGGTAGGTATCTTTTTTTTATCTAATCAATTGTATCAGGCCTAGTGATTATATGTTACCGATTTGCATTGTATCTGGTCTGCCAGATTAAGCGTGATAAACGATAATACTATACCTATTAAACAGTACCGTGACTGACTGGCTGACTGACTGACAGACAACGCTCAGCCTAAATCACTGGACCTAGATACCTGCAATTTGGCAAACATATACCTTGAGTATCCTAGAGGTGCAATAAGAAGGAATTTTTCGAAATTCCCACGGGATAGGGAACTAGCCCATTTTGAACAATTTCTACAATAAATCTACACTTGAATTTCGAAATCAGGATATAAATAAACCACCGCCAGTCATCGGATTTTTTATACACATTAATTGTCACACTCTGATACAGTGTAGATATTCCGTGATGGCTAACATGGGCGTTTTTTTGTCCTCCATGCATCCTTCATTGATACAATCACAAAGGGACGCACTGAGCGACGAGCAAAAGAACAGAGCGCGTGCTAGACCTTCATACGTTTTATTTTGTTTGCAGTAATTGATGTCCATGTGTGTGGCAGTATACCTACGTGTGCAACTAACACCAACTCTTATTAGTTGTTTTCTTTGTGTGCTGTGATGGTGGTATCACGTTTTTTTTTGTGTTCACGAAAAAGTACTGCAACTCATGTTTTTCATGCGAGCAACGAATTGCAATGATCGAAACACAAAATCAATTGCCAACTTTCGCAAAGGTGTGATTTTGGTCAGTTAAATAAAATGGGAATTTTGGTTTTTGTGCTCTGAAGTTTTAAATTCGAAATTCGTATCCGACCGTCCAGCCCCCCATACTACGAAATTCGAAAATCGAAGTTCGTATCGTATCGTCCCGCTCACTCTCGTGTTAAATAATATTAGCTTGAGAGGGACGGCACGATACGAAATTAGAATTTTGCACTTCGTAGTCGGGGGGCAGCTCGCGCCAACACAGGGAAATACTACGAAATTCGAGAATCGGAGTTCGTGTCGTATCGTCCCGCTCACTCCAGTATTAAATAATATTAGCGTGAGCGGGACGGCACGACACGAAGTTTGAATTTCGCACTTCGTAGTATAAGGCCAGGTTAACACGAAAGCGAGAGGGACGGTCGGATACCAACTTCGAATTTCGGACTTTGGAATAGGGGCTTGGAAACCTCGTACGAATTCTGGTCATATATGAACAATGGTCACATTCAACCCGTGGATTCTTAACTGTTGTCGAAATCGACGCCATAAGAATAAATACTATTAGGCCGACTTGCTCCGCTCGTTGCCATGGAGATGTCCCCTGGGTAAATCGTCTATTATCTAATCGATTATCTAAGGCACCGCTCCATCAAACGTTAGGATTTTCAACAGTTATATGCCAATTCCTTCAGGCTTCACCTCCTAAGCATGCAAATCCAGACTTTTGGGGGAGTGGTGCCTTAGAAAATCTTATTTTAAACCAGTTACCCAGGGGACATCTCCATGGCAACGAGTGGCAATTAAAAGTTGACTGACCCATTTGCATCGTCTGACGTTACGTTAATCCCGGGTTAGAGTGTAACCCAGGTTTGATCAAGTCCGCCTTACACGCTAAACTCCTCGACAATCATTGACTTACCAACACCATGGAATTTTGGTTAGCGCTTGAAAACGTCCGAACCAAAAGACCGCTGATCGAGCGTCAGTCAGTCTTAGTTTGGTCGAACGACAGCGCTATGACGTATGGCTGTCATCGAAAAATGCCGCGCTGTAATGGAACGCATTTTTCGTGAATTTTGCACTAGACCCAAAGTCTGTGGTGTTTGTAAGTCAATGTCGACAACCCACAAATTTACAAGCTGATTCGACATGTGTGCCTTGTTCATTAATGTGCATATTAAAAAAACTTTACAGCACTAATTGTCAGTGTATCTTTCGGAGTTTCGCTTCTACTGCTTTTAACCCCCGACGAAAAAGAGGGGCGTTTTAAGTTTGACTTGTGTGTCTGTGTATCTGTCTGTGGCGTCATAGCTCTCAAACGGATGGACCGATTTCGATGCGATTTTTTTTTTTTAATAGAAAGCTGGTTTAATCGAGATGATTCTTACTTAAGTTTCAATAAAATCGGTTCACACGTTTTTGAAATATTGAACTTTGAAATGAGAATGTCGGAGGTTTTTCAACTTTTCTAATATTACTATACCTGCGTCAGTTTTTGTAAGCAGGCAGGGGAGGGTTCCTGATACATGCATGCATGCATGTTTCGCGCAATATTAATGGTATTCTTTGTGCGTTTCAGTTGGCGTACGGCGCGATGGGGGGCGGCGCGGGGGGCGCGGGGCAGCACGGGCCCATGCCTTCGCAGCAGCAGAGGAATTTCAGAAAAGGTATGTTGTTGATACACTACTATTAGGGTAAAACGGGTATAGCTGAGGGCTCAAAGGAGAAAGGAGAGAGGGCTTTAGGGGCTGGTTCAGTGTGCAAACAGACAACTGGTCACGTCAACGCCTCTATCTTAACTGAATCAAAAAGACAATTCCAAAACAAATAATACGAAATATTCATTAAAAGGTATAGTACATAAGTTCATTTAAAAAGGTTGGGGATGGTGACTAGTTGGTCAAACCATTCCCCTATTTCACCAACTTTGCAATTGTCAGTTTTCAATGACAATTCGGTGTCAACCGTTGACTTGAAGAGCTTTTGTTTTAGCGCGCTTCATAGTGTCAAAGAAATGTAGTTCGAATTGTCACATAAAACTGACAATTGTAAAGATGGTGAAATGGCCAGCAAATTTTTTCGATCACTCAGTATGAAGTTTCTATTGAATTACTCAACTAATGACGTCATCATTTTCAGTGTTCCAACTGTGTGTGTTAGCTTTTGTTAAATTAAAAATCGATTAAATTACATTGATAATTGAGGCCTCTCTAATGAAGTCTGTAAAGTTTGTCCAACGCTTACTCGCTAGCTGTATTAGTAGGATAACTTTTAATGACTATGAAAAGAATTGTTCATATTTTTATTTTGTCTAGTGTCCAAAGCCGTGTGCACACGCAATAAAGACGCGCCTGCCCCGCGAGCCAATGTTCAAAGGTTTACCGCGCAAAATGATGACACTGCTTTACGTTATATGTACAGTCAGCGTCAAAAGTAGCTCGTCACTTGTGTACCTTGTCGCAACAACACACTTGTCAATCATGCATGACGCGCTGTACAGTTAAAGAAATTAATTCCTGACCCACCATAGAACATTTTCATAGTGATTTTCCTTGTTGAGCAATGCGATGTCTCTATGACGTTTAGCGTGAAAAGGTTCCGTGGTGGGTCAGGAATTAATTTCCTCGACTGTACCTGGCCGTAGAGCGACTTTTGACGCTGACTATACGACTAAACATGGTGTGTGCCCAACAGTGGGAGTGGGCAGCGGCGTGCAGGTAGCGGCGGCGACCGGCCAGCCGCTGCTGACGCCAGCGCCGATGCAGCCGTTCGTGCCCGCCGTGTACCCGCCGCCGCACCACCAGCAGCATCAGCCGGCGCTGCACTACCAGCACGTGGTGAGTCTCGCGGCCAGTAAGAGAGATGACCTTGAACGTTTCGCGCCTTCCTCACCCAGCTCACTTCTACTAAACAACTTCGTTTTAGTGTCGATATCGGTCTAACTTCATTTTACAGTGTTATCACAAATAACGCGTCTTTTCGAAAAAAAATCGTTTAGAATTCGCACCGAATACGTAAATTACTTACATCAAGGATCATGCAAAGTAAACGGATTGACAAAGCCCATACTTTGAATCGTTCTTATTTACATTCAGCGCCATCTACCTTGCTTGAGTGACACATTCGTACCGCTGTTTTGTTATTATTTGACCCGCTGGCTACGACCTTGGCGCCATCTAGAAATTGCCTGGATTTTAAGATAACTGCGGGGAACGATTCGAAGTATGGGCTTTGACAATCCGTATACTATCCTCCTTTCTTATTTGAAATTTTTAAAATATTATAAATATAGGCCTGGTGCCGTGCAGTGGGACGTAAATAGGCCGATGATGATGTTTATAAAAAGGTATTATAATAATGTTAAACGTAGAAATCCTACCCTATTAAATTCTCTATACATTGGTGTATGTCACAAGTCAAAGTAAATTATGCTTCTTATGATGTAGTGACAGAATATTAATTGCGACTTGACTTACTTGTGATGCAGATATCGTAAGTATTAAATACGAATAAAAATAATTGTGAGACGTAGAAAATAAAGTTGAGATATTATAGATACTTAATGTATTTATATATTTTGTTTTTATCGTTTAAATAATGTGCAGAATGGCTCTAAAAAGCAGCCGTTTCAGCGTCGGGCTCAAGGAAGCCCCTTAATATAAACATCAGGATATGCCCTGCGGAACATTTTGAAATAGGAATCGTGTTGCCGACGGACGTGCTCGCGGCTCTGAATTGGAAACAAAAGCGAAGTACCGAATGGCTCGTCTATACGATATATATATCTATGCCCGCGGCACACTACACCGGCCACAGAATGTCTGCTCTGTTTGGTACAGTCAGCGTCATATATATGGTGACATCCAAAGTGCTCAAATACTTTGGTACACCATACAAATCGTATGGTGTGCAGGGACCGAAACCGGTTACCTTAATACCCGGTAGCCCAAGGGTTTTGAACGGGTTTCTTATAACGCTGGGTATTAAAAACCCGTATATTACGGTAGCCCTTTAAACGGCTTACCGGTTAATACATTAACCACTTGCAATGGGTTAACCCGGGCTACCGCATAGCGTATCGAAACCCCAGGATTGGGTAGCCGCTTGAAGCGCTGATTGTGCGTGCAGGTTATTTTGAATCTTACTTCCAGCGCATAAGGCTTATATTGTTTCGCCTATTTAAAAACCCTAACATGGAGGAGGCGGCATTTGTCAAAGACTTTGTAAGTCGCCGACTATTGAAACAAAATAAGACCTCAAGTTAACTGCAAACCTTTTAAAACACATTTTTAATAATGTTGTGGTCGGATTGTTAGTTTCGGCGTGAACTAGGTATTTGTTATTAGCTAACTAGGAAAATAACATCCATTTTCAATTCCAAGATGGCGGACATAATTTTTTCTAAAAGTCAACATGGGTGTAATTTTCTATGTTTTGAGGGGTGCTGATTTTGAAAATGGATGCATTTTCAAATCCAAGATGGCGGACACATTTTTTTTGTTGAATATCGATATGGGTGTCATTTTCTATGTTTTCAGGGATGCTGATTATGAAAATGACATCCATTTTCAAATCCAGGATGGCGGACACATTTTTTTATTCAGAATAGATATGGGTGTCATTTTCTAGTTTTCCGGGGATGCTGATTACGAAAATGACATCCGTTTTCAAATCCAAGATGGCGGACACATTTTTTGTGCAAAATCGATATCGGTGTCATTTTCTATGTTTTCAGGAGTGCGGATTCTGAAAATGGCATCAATTTTCAAATCCAAGATGGCGGACACATTTTTTTGTTGAAAATCGATATGGGTGTCATTTTCTATGTTTTCAGGGATGCTGATTATGAAAATGACATCCATTTTCAAATCCAAGATGGTGGTCACATTTTTTTGTTGAAAATTGATATGGGTGTCATTTTCTAGTTTTCCGGGGATGTTGATTACGAAAATGATACCCATTTTCAAATCCAAGGTAACGGACATATTTTTTTCTTAAAAATTCATAATCGTAATTAGCATCCCCGGAAAACTAGAAAATGACACCCATGTCGATTTTCAATAACAAAATGTGTTCGCCATCTTGGATTGGAAAATGGATGTCATTTTCAGAATCCGCGCCCCTGAAAACATAGAAAATGACACCCAAATCGATTTTAAACAAAAAAATATGTCCGCCATCTTGGATTTGAAAACAGGTGTCATTTTCGTAATCAGCATCCCGAAAAACTAAAAAATTACACCCGTATCGATTTTCAACAAAAAAATGTGTCCGCCATCTTGGATTTGAAAATGGATGCCATTTTCAGAATCCGCACCCCTGAAAACATAGAAAATGACACCCATATCGATTTTGCACAAAAAATGTGTCCGCCATCTTGGATTTGAAAACGGATGTCATTTTCGTAATCAGCATCCCCGGAAAACTAGAAAATGACACCCATATCTATTCTGAATAAAAAGATGTGCCTGCCATCCTGGATTTGAAAATGTATGTCATTTTCATAATCAGCATCCCTGAAAACATAGAAAATGACACCCATATCGATTTTCAACAAAGAAATATGTCCGCCATCTTGGATTTGAAAATGGATGTCATTTTCAGAATCCGCGCCCCTGAAAATATAGAAAATGACACCCATATCGATTTTCAACAAAAAAATATGTCCGCCATCTTGGATTTCAAAATGGGTGTCATTTTCGTAATCAACATCCCCGGAAAACTAGAAAATGACACCCATATCTTATAATGAAATAAAAACGGTTCACTTACGTATATAAGTCGAGCTTAGCCCGACATGTTTCGGACTAATTCGTAGTCCTTCCTCTGGGAGCGCATGACCCAGCGGCGGCGAGACGCACATTGCGTGCCGCCGCTCAGCTCGCGCGACTACTAACCCCAGAGGAAGGACTACGAATTAGTCCGAAACAAGTCGGGCTAAACTCTACTTATATACGTGAGTGATCCGTTTTTATTTATGATTATAATTGAGTCTCATGGTAGTTTCATGTTAAAAGACCCATATCTTACTTAAAAAAACCGACGAATTGAGAACCTCCTCCTTTTTTGAAGTCGATTAATAGAAACTTTAAGTAGGTAAGTACATACTTACCTATATAAGTACGGAAAGATTAAAATATAAATTGATTGTTCTCTTCGTACATAGTTCCTTTCCGTTTTCATACTAATGTACAGTTTCGCTTCGCGAAAACACGAGCGCGGGGCGGAGCGGGGTGAAAGGGCTACCCTAAGCCGAAGGTAACCACTTAGCATATGATTAACCCAAACCTAATAAATACGGGTAAGCGGTTACCTCTTGTTACGATTAGGGCTACCCGAATATGTACGGGTTATACGGGTATTAGGGTAGCCCGTTGAAGGGGCTACCGTATCGATGCGGTAGCCCCTTCATCGGGCTACCGTTTCGAACGGCTTAGGCGAATGATAGGGTATTCCGGTCCCTGATGGTGTGCCGAACTATTTGATCACTTTGGATGTCACCATATATATGACGCTGACTGTACAGCGTACAGAGAGTTCACTATACAGCTATAGTAGAACATCTATATCACTGCAACAGAATGACAGTTTCGGTGTTGCATTAGACACATGATTAATTTTTGTATAAGACACATTTACTTTTATATTAAGAAGGATCAGATCACATTTTACATTCAATACCATGAAATAATCTAGAAAAACAAAAGAAAATGTGACGTTGCCGGCTCAGCAGGAATGAACGGTCTTAATGTGGGCTGTCGTGAGTCGCAAATCCGCTAGGATCGCCGGTGGCGAGTGAGGTCTATTTGTCAATTTCCACCAATCATAAGCCAGTAGCTTGTCTGTCATTGGTGGAGAATGACAGATAGACCCCACTCGACACTGGCGATAATTAAAAGATCAAGCTGTTGAAAATGCGCAATCATTTAAATGGATATTCCTTATTTTCTAATAAACAATAATGTTAACGGGTTTTATAGAACATTCCCTTTATCCGCTACTGTCGTAGTCTATGGTCAGACATGGACACCCCGGCGGGCCACTCTCGCGACCGGCGTTCTTACCCTTAATTTGACACATGATACATGATGAACATAGCACAAACGTTTTTCTTCTGTTTAAAATTATGTCAAAACCAAAGTAACTGAATGTCAGATATCATAAGCAATAGAAGTTTAAACGTTTTTGTTTTGAACCATCATCAATATCTATAGCAGTCTTTGTATTTTTATTTTATTACACATTTTTAGTAGATATCAAATCGGAAGAGACTGGAATTCGGGATTTCCCTTTTTAGGTCTGCCAAATTAACGGTTAGGAATGGCGGTGTACAATATTGAATTGGAAATTATGTTTGTAATTATAAGTGATTGGTGCTTGTATTCCTTTAACTGTCCAATGTACTTTACAATAATCTTCCTGGCGAACTGAGGGCACTGCATGGTTCAGATTTTAAGAGAGAATTGACGATATGGCTGCATGAACAATGTTTTTATAGTGTTAAGGAGTATTTGGATTTCTCAAAATGGTAATGGTGGAATGTCTGTTTAATTATGAATTATTTATAAATCAATTGTATTAATATTGTGTGACATTCCTGAAATTTATTATTATCATAATTATTATTTTTGGTTAATTTTTGTACTTTGACATACCTATTGAGGGAATTAATCCCAACTTAAATTATATAGTTCCTTATTTTGTTGGGACATTACATACATATTATTAATTTATTTTGATAAAGTTTATTATAATTTGCATGCTGATTGCATCGGCTGAATACTGATACAAATGCCAAATTAACATCTTTATAAGTACGTGTTCTTCGCAAATAAATGATTCTTTCTTTCTTTCTTTTAACAATACTTATCGTCCATCAGGATGCCAACACTTCACTAAGAGTGTCTCTCTGATTGTTTCCAGCCCAACTTCCAAGTGCGCATGTTCCACTCGGGCGGCGTCTCGTCGATGGGGTCGATGTCCTCGCTGGGCGGCGGGGAGTACGCGCCGCCCGCGCCCTCGCCCGCCGCCGCCTCGCCCGCGCTCTACCCGCCGCCTTCGCCCGCGCACACGCCGCACTCGCACGCGCACGCACACGCGCATACGCACGCGCACGCGCACGCCCACGCGCACCCCATGCAGCCGCATCCGCACCCGCATCCGCATCAGCACCCGCATCCGCACCACCATTTCCAGCAGCCGCCTTTCCAGGTGAGTCCGATGTCATATGTATACTGTTTGAGTTTCAACTGAATATGTTTTACGTTTCTCGTTTCTGTTAATTTCTGCCACTTAAATTAGCCTCTTTATTTTGGTTTCTGTGTTTTAGTTGTCTGTAAGGGATCGCTTTTAAGCGATAAGACCGCCTTATGTCTACCATACCTATTTTCTGTTATCTCCTTGTACTGTGTTGTGGTTTTCAATAAAGAATATTTGTATTGTAATGTATTTTATATTCAGTTTCATGTTAAAAGTAACTCTTTTATTCCTAAAACAATTCTTAAGGGTTTTGTTACTTAAACTGTCACTTTAACATTTAAATGTAATTTAGCAAAAACAGATCTGTAACTAGGTAAATTAACAGACCCCCTAGACAAGACCCGTATCCTTAAAAACTAAGATGTGGATCCCCATTAAAGAGTACCGTAACTCTACTTTGAAATCTGTTTTAAAAGGTAGGTGATTATATTATTATCAGAGCTCGGACAGGTCATAGCAAAATAATTGCAACACGGTAATAGAACAAGATTAATATAGTCGCATTATGTACAGTATTATTTAATTATATTTTTCAATTTAAATATAATAGAGTTCGGGGTAGTTGTCAATTCACTTATTGATCGTTTTTATTTTCACCATATTTAAAATATTTAGAATTAACCTTATGTAAATAATTTTACTAATTTAAATTGTCACCACAAAACTGTTTCAAGAATGTCGCTTTGGCAAAACCATGACAGGTATGCAAGTAAATAAGGTTTAATGTTAAATTACTATAATATCCTCTTTAGATAATTATAATTTTAAGTATCGACTCTATTGACTATTGTTCTATTTCCATATATTATTTTGCTATGACCTGTCAGAGCACTGATTATTATCTTCAGGGTTTGGCGTTGACTTATTAACACCATGGACTTTGGGTCTAGTACAAAATTCACGAAAAATGTGTCCCAGTGCAATACAGTATTTTTCGATGACAGCCATACGTCGTTCGACCAAACTAAGACTGACTGACGCTCGATTAGTGGTATTTTTGTTCGGACTTTTTAAGTGCCAATCCGAAGTCCATGGTGTTGGATGGTGTTGGTAAGTCAATGGGGTGCGGACATTTCTACGCTAAAACGAGAGCGAGCTGTGGAGTCGACATTGACAATAGAATTCAACTCTTACTCATGCTCGTTTATTTGATAAAAAAAATATTACATTAAAAATAATAACTGTCACGGCCATGTTCGTACCACTATGGCATTGATAATAAGTAATATGCACATTAAAATATTTAATTACCTCGTTTGCAATGATTTTGATTACAATTTTAATCTTACACATAGGAGGACTTTACTTAAAATTATTGAATGTTGACTCCGCAGCTGGCTTTTGTCTTAGCGTGAGTGTCCGAGCCCTGGTTATTTGGTACATGTCGAGTTTCTTCTCGTGTCAAAGACCGTTTTTTGCCACTTTATTTGATGTTTGTGTATTTTCGTGTTGGGTGGATGTGTTGTTTGTGTGTACGTTGTCTAAATCTGTGTCTTTGTACCGATTTGTACTTTACAAGTTTTCTAGTTTATTTAGTCTTATCGCCACACTCGACGCTAATTGATTATCTTAAAAAAATGAAGATCTGTGACATTCGATGCTAGTGGCGGCCGCCCGATTTATACTTAGTTTTTTTTTTTGCATTAGAAAAAAGGGTTAACGACAATGACCAGTACTTTTATCAAAAACTGCTTGTACAAAATAAGTAACAGCAACAATTCTATATTTTAAGTTTTAAACTAACTTGTATTCTTCTATTTTTACGGTCATCCCGTTCGAAATTATTTTTTTCAAAATTTCGTACTGATGCGTAAATATACAGAAAAATCAGAAAAAATAATTATCGAATTGGGGTGCGAACCCAAACCTTTACCAAACTGTTGTAAACAGGCTAATCCAATTACGCTATTGAAATTTGGAAAAAAATAGTTAAATGATTTATATTGTTAAAGTTTTATACGTAACTTATTTATAAAAAGCGTTTTTCTATAAAAATACAGTCATATCAAGATTGTTCACCTCTTTTCTGAGGCTTTAAAAAACGAGGTATAAGTTTGTCAATCTGAGGTCTTACGAGTGTGGCGACCCAAGTGTACCTGTTAGTGACTTGAGCGCTTGCGCGTTGCAGGTGCTGTGCCCGCTCATGGGGCCGGGCGGGCAGCAGCACCACCATCACCACCACGTGGCCTACCTCAACCACGCGCCGCCCACCGCCTCGCCGCCGCAGCCGCACCCGCACCAGCTGCAGGTCAGTCACCACAACATACCTACTGTCACAGGATGACCGTACTACCACATACAGTCATCCGACGAAGGCGTCCAGACAGGGCAGTCATGCGGGGTGAGGGGCGGGCAGGGCGAACCCCCCTTGCATACGCCGCCACTGCCCGATTAGTTAGGTACTTTAGGTCACTACTTTGAGGGCTGACGGTGACGCGTGTGCCTTTATTTATTTTTAATTAAAATGAAACATCGCAAAAAAATGTTGGACAGAAATTTCGTTAATTGTTTTGTGTGTAGACAGAAAATGACAAGCATTTTCAAATTCAACATGTCTCTTAAAATCTCTTATAAGTATTTGTGGTCTGTTTCATAACGACTTGTAATACAAGCGGAAGTGTCTTTCTAATAAAAGTAGTTGAAAAGAGGTTTCCGCTTGTAATACAAATTACAAATCGTTATGAAACAAAAAAGAAGAAGAAATTAAAAAGTGCACTGACAGACTGAGCTGAAAATTTATTAATTCGATGCAATTCAAATGTCAAGGTACAACACAAACATGTGAAACCCGGAAGGGCGCAGCGTTTTTGAGAAAGGGATAACCTACATATATATATATAAAAAATAATCTGTATACATAAAAAGACAAGTCCTGACTGACTGATCAACGCACAGCCCAAACCCCTGGACCTAGAAAGCTGAAATTTGGCATAGAGGTTCCTTTTATAATGTACGCCCGGGATAAGGCGGGATTTTATGAAATTCCCACGGGAGCGAAGCCGTTGGCGAAAGCTAGTTGTATTTATATAATGACCTCAGTAATTCACGGTATGTCTCTGGTTGCAGCTGCTGCCGCCGCAGCACCAGTCGTCGGGCGGGTCGTCGACCCCCGGGCTGCACTCGCACCCGTAACGCGGCCGCGCGCCGCCCGCCCCCGCCACAGCGCGCGCCCGCCGCACGTGCCCGCCGTGCTAGGCGCACACCGCCGACTGTCCGACACCAGGGGTCGCACATGCATTCAAATACACACTTTGACCGCCATTACCAGTAAACAGTGCCAACTTGAAACGAGTCGAGTAATAGTAGTTTATGCAACTGTTACATGAGCTTGCCGAGTTTTGTAATGAGATCACAAGAGTGTTTTAAGGCCTAATTATGTAAAGTTGCATATATTAGTTTATCTACACACATTATAAGTACTCTAAGGTGAGTTCAGAAGCCGAAGGCTTAACAAATCTGTGACGAATTTGAATGTTTTATTATTTTATTAATGACAAACGTGCCGAGCTTACGTTTCGTATCGTGGGCCTATTTAAATTGTACTGGTTTTTGGAGATGTTCCAAATTTGAAACTCATGACGTTATCGAATTCGTTATTGCTAAAATTTTCATAGTAAAACTGGTTGTCGTAATGCTGGTCATTTTCTACGGTTTCTGAACGCATTGCAGAGGTATTAGCTATGTGTGTAGATAAAACAGTTTTAAAAGTTCCATATTGATCACAGCTTGCTGGTCGAGCAGAACAGGTGTAGTGACATTGCCACTTTGGATAGGGCTCTGTTCGAAGTTTAGTTTTGTCCCAGCTGTGATGTGATGAAGAGTGGTTTGTTAATTTGTGGACAGTTGGACATACTACTGGTCTTCAGAGTAATGTTTGTGTGGATCGGCACTGCACTGTTTTTAGAGCATGGCGGTTAGTTCCAAGCGGTGTTACAATTGCGAAATAATATTTCAAAAGGGCATCAAGTGCCGGTTGTTGATTGTTAATTCTTCCTTCAAAGTTTAAAAAGTTTGTAGTTGTGACACTGCTGAATTAAATTCTATGCAGTGACGCCTCTGTTCTGTGTGATGTACACTTGCTGACATTGACGTACAATGTTACTTGACTAGTGGCGAAGCTGTATCGCGCGACGAAAGCGTCGTTTGAGCTGAGGTATCGTTGACCAGGCATCTGTGCTAGAGTAAGCGACACTTGTGTTATAAGTAAGTTTCGGCATACGGAGAAGTTTCTAATGAGTTGCTTGAAAGTTTGCTATTCAAGGGTATTTGCAAGATACTAGTTTAATGTTACTAGAGTTTTACCACGTGAAAGCACTAGTAATGCTATATTGGGTAAAGAATTGACTCTTGATGTTGAATATTGGAGGGGAGATTCGTTTTGAAATTGATGAAATGTTGAGTGCGGATCAATTTTAGTCAAAAGTAATCTATGGTCGATGGCCAACTTTTATTGTTATCTTAAATTGATTCCAGTCTCATTTGTCGAGTAATGAATGGTTGAAGTAAATCATTAAAGACTTCGGTCGTACTGATGCTAGTGATATTTGTCAATTTATAAGCGCGCTGGCTAGATGCAGGCGCAGCATTAATGAGGCAAAAAGTAATTAGGTTACTGGTTAACGTCAGCTGTATAAAGTAATCTGACAAATAACTCTAGTGATTGTGAATGTCTGTGTCACAGAAACCTAAATGTGTAAACACTGTGAATGTACAATGTGGGTAAACATTACTTTTTCGTTATACAAAAAAAAAGTTGATTTAATTGGTTATTTTTATGGTTGAATCACTGTGCAGTCGTTTTGTATGTATTTTTATGTTATTTAAAAGTATTATGAGCTACACAAAAAAAAAGAAAAAAAAAGCTGTAAAATTGATATGATTTTTGTAAAGTTTACTCACATTTTGTAAGCAGCTCCATGTATCGGCAGCAGCGCACTGGCGCCTCGTAAAGTATTTTATATAAATATACACTGTAAAACGATGTAAACTTACTTTGCCTAAGTATTTGTTTTGCAAATGGCAATATGGTCACTGCAATAATTAATATTTACATTTAATATTAATTCGCGTATAGGTATATCCATGGATATTTATCGTTTTGGCGCTGGCAACATTGGCGTGCGAGGGGTCGATGGCACTGTTCGAAACGAATGGCTTTTAAATTTGGAATGGGTCTTGTTGGTTGCTCGCGGTGTTGCCAGCGCGAGAACAGCCAGTGCGCTCCGACGAAACTTAGCATAGACGGTTCGCTTAGCACGGCGGGGAATATAAAAAATATAATGTATCTTCGTATCTAAGTATAGGCGAGTGGGCGGCACCTGGCTGACAACGAACCTAGACTAGCCAGGGCGTGTAATATAGTTAGATAATTTCCTTTGGCCGGCGCGGCGCGTAGTAACCACAGCCCGTCGGCCATCTTTGTTTCGCTAAGCCCGAGTCTTACCGATTCGGCGTTTGAAAATATTTATTTAGTACTGTTAGATATTTGCCCTTCGTTTATTGTTTTCGATTCGCGTCAGTAACTTCGGCGGTCGCGGCTGGGCGTTTGAAGCTTGGCGGTAATCGGGCGACGGCGTTAAGTGGCCCCAGGGTAAATCACGATATATTGACGCTTAAGAGATAGAGGTATACTTAGTTTTTTGTTTATCAGTATTAGAGAGAGGGTGAACTATCTTGACGGGTATTTTTTTATCGAAAAACGCTTTTTAAAAATTAATAACAGTCACGTACAAGAGTATAGCAATGTAATCTCATTGTTATTTAATTGTTGCTGTTACTTATTTTGTAAAAGTGGTTTTTAATAAAAATGCTAACCTGCTTGTTTAATTTTTTTCTAATGCAGGAAATAACTAAGTATAGCTTGTATGCTTGACATACATTGTTGTACGTCAAGTGTCATGTATTTTTTACTGTAGTGTCAATAGTTGTGGCTTGCTTGTCACTGCCCCGGTTGCGAGAGTGAATGTATATTATGATTGTGATGTGATGATCATGAAATCATCACTAATGTGGATCTTATTCGGCCCACAGATTTTAAGTCATTGTCCGACAAATTATTGTGGGATATTGTAAATTATGTGATGATTAACTTTCTATAATACTGTGCAATGTTTTTGCACCATGTATCGTAGTTATATGGGCAGCTTTGCTGGCGAGCCATTCGCCCGTTATTTTATCCAACAGTGATTCAACTTTTTATATCACTTCCGTAATGTACTACGGATATGCATTTCTACCGTACGCTGAGGAAGCGGTGGTATATTTTTTTTTATATTTGGAGCAGCCGCGGCCGCCGCCGTGTCTTTTCATATTTTTATAGTGTTTTTGTTTAGAGTTGCGCGTGCGTGCAATGCAAGTAGTCTAATATACTTGAAGCATTCTTACCAATATTTCTGACAGCTGTCATTTCACTTCGATTTAGGCGTAGTAGGTATTAAATTGTATTAAAGTGACAGCTGCAAAAGGTACTTGAAAGAATTCTTCTGGTATAGTTTGACGCATGTAATAAATTACGTCGTCAATGGAGACAGATGATTTACATCTGTTTTAAAAACAATATTGATTCTAATCATAATGTTTTTAATGCTGTTGTGAATATCTACTATTGGCTCTAGTTTCGACGTGCCTTATTAACTGTCTTGTACTGTATATATATATATATATATATATATATATATAATTATATAACTAGGTAGCGTCGCGCTGGTGTTGGTAGATTATGTGAAACATAATTTTTTATCCAAGATCAAAAGCCGTGAACACACAGGAAGCGAGCGATTCCGTACGGAGGCGAATTAGTGAGATTCACTTAGTGTAAACAAGTCCTAACAACACAAACGTTCTCGCTTCCGCTCCGCTCTGTATGTGGCTTCACCATTCTAATACCACGCCAGCGCAGATAAGGAAATAATTGAAATCTTACGCGAACGCGTTTAGGTAGCTTTTACAATGAAAGCGCCGGCGGATCGGACGTTGGCTAGGAGAATGCTAAACTATGAAATTGTATTTGGCGGTTTTTATCGAGTGTATTGTGCAGTATGGGCGTGGCGGAAGCGGGGACGTTTGTGTTGTTAGAGTTTATATGAACCCGTGCACATTAAAACCTACGGGAAACGGGCTCTCACAAGCAATATACATGACAAAAACCGTGAAATAGTTTCGAATTTCTTTTAAACAATTAAAATAGCCCATTTTACAGTAAATTTTGTTTCGACGAAAATATTTGACTGTAGGTGAGCTGCCTATTGACATTCAGTAAAGATGATTCCTTACCAAACTAGATGGTTCCTAAGGCGTGTATTAAGTAGTGTGTATTAAACAACCATAGCAGTTTTGTTATCAGATATATTAAGGTGGTTCAATAGTATATAAATACTAAGACAAAATGTGAGCAGATACTTCTGGCATGTATTTTACGCTTTGTCTGTAAAATGTAAATGACAGATAAAGACATACTGATGCGAAAATAAGCTTTTTACGTAAAAGGTAGCTAAAGTTAAATAATCTTGGGACAATTGTCAAATTCATTTAGTTCTAATCTAAGCGTAGCTGGCACTGCGTGGCAACAAGTGAATATTCAACTTAGGTTCGAGTAAAAATAGGCCTAACGTATGGCCTTTTGATCCATGTACCATAGTGCCAAGGGCTTGGTTTATCTGTGGAACCACAGCCTCTCGCGGGCCACGGGGTCCCGCCCTCAGCCGCGACCGGCAGACCATATGAACAGCGCTCGAAACTGCCCCGTGGCCTGCGGGAGGGGTTATCTGTGGTTCCACAGATAAGGTATTGTCTATTTGAAATTTAGACCGTTGTTCATATGGTTTGTGGACGGCGCTGCAGGCGGCGGCGTTTAAAAAAAAATGCGTTAATATATCGTAAAAATTCCTTGTAACTTTTGACAATTGTCATCCCAGTACAATTTATGCGTAGTTTAAATAAAGACTGTACGCTCTGTTTGAACTCTTCGGGTTTGACCTATGGTCTCTCAAGCAGCGGATCGTGGGTTCCAAGTCAGGCTGGTACCACGTTAGTTTTTGATTTTTTCGCAGACATGCATATTTTATCTTGAGTAGTTTTGGTATATGAAAACGTCTTAAAGAAATCCGCACACTAGTATGAAACAATTTAATGGTGTGTGCAGTTCCCTAACCGCATTAGGAACGTGTGGGAACCACTGTCCATGTCCTCTCATAATTGAACTAGAGATGAAAAATTGTACTGCGATAAAAACTGTCAAAACTTACAAAAAAATCTAGTTTCAATTTCTGTTATGGTTGTGAAAATATCACTAACGCCGCCAATGGGAACGAACTTTAATAAAAAAAAGTCTGCTGCTAAAGAAAACTGTGTCGCGTAGTCAAAAAACCGTTCCCCTGCCGCGGTAGTATGACAATAAACAAAATATAGGATAGGCTTGCACCGCCGACATAATTAATTTGTAATATCCGGTTCTCTTATCCATGTGACGTTCCATTGTCACCGTTTCTGGTGTACTAGGGTAGGGTCTCTACTGTACCCCTTATTGTGTACCATACCTATGGCGTGTTTTAAGCGTTACATTCTTTTTACAGTCATAAAATAGCGTAAGGATGCTTGAGAATGTTTTAAAATAGCGAAATTTCTAGAAATGTCGCGAATTACTATTTGGTTGCGAAAACCTTCAAAAGCAAAAAAAAGTTCTTTGTAGTGGGAGAGCCATACTGTAGCTATTCGCTGCCGTACGAATGGGCCGGCTCGTCCGGGGAAGTACCACCCTCTCGCAGAAAATCGGCGTGAAGCAACAGCGCCCCTGTTGCGTTTCGTTCGGTCAGCGAGAGTGCCGGAGGCCCGATCCCCCTCCCCCCTTTTCTCTATCCCTTTTCCTCTATCCCTTTTTAATGTAGGGAAAACGAGAAAGAGCTCTTAGAAGTAAGTGAACACTGCCGCCCATGGACATACGCAATATCAAGACAATCGCGGGCGCTTAGACGACCGTTGAGAAAAGAATATAGTCTTTTCTCGAAGGTCGGCAACGCCTCTGTGATTCCTAATATTGAGCGTGTTCATGTGCGGCGGAGTTTACGTATCGTCATGAGAGCCTCTTGTTCGTTTTCCCTCTTTAAAAATTCTTACCCCTATTATTTTAGGAAATTTCTAGGATTGATATTTAAAAACATTTTCGTGCACCTACATACGCTGCGTACCTTTTTTTTCACTGGGATGAAATAAAATTCTGAATACGCTTATGTGGTACACCGTAGTCACTGGTATACGTACTTTTTAAGCACACATGCAATTTTGATTAAAAATCTTCTGTATCGATCGGGAATTTCCTAATTTTTATAGCAATTACACAAACTTTTATTATGTTTGGTTTTTATTTAAAAGTGTATTAGATGTTAACGCCGTGTATAGTTCTAATTGTTTCCTAAATTTAAAGCTGCGGGATGAGTGAAATAGTTTTATCACCCATTTGTTTTATATACAACACCTAATATTATTTACACATGATTTGATACACGAAATATAAACCTAAACATCTTTAACTAAAGTTTTTTTGTCGCCCTTTTAACGCCTGAGTGGATCAGGGGTGTCGCGGAGGGGTCATTCCAGCCAGATCCCTTTGTTGATCCCCTCCCTTCTATTCAGTAGAGAGGGGATCAACCCGTAAGGGATCTGACCGGAATAACCTGCACTAAGATTATAGGGGTGCCTACACAAGGATTCTACAAGATTTTTTACTAGTTTGAAATTCATTGTCTATGATTAGGGCTGTCGTTAGTGCGAATATTGTTTGTCGGAAAAACATTTCAGACTATTATTTGTACTTCGTACCTATCAACAAAAAATCAATGGCAGTTCAGTTTTGATCGTTTAGCTTTTGTCTTATGGACAAACGTTAACTGTATACATTTTTTGAAGTTTAATTTAAGTTGGTAATTACCTACGTTGTTACTCTTTTTTCTTGGTTCTTCCCAATCCCTTTTTTTTTGTAGATTATTCAATGATTAGTATTATTCGAAATTTTAACTTTGAACTAAATATTAAGGTATATTTAAATTTGGTTTAAATAAAACGTACCTATCTAAGTGAAAGACAAAATGTTTTCGGATTAGTAGAAATTCGAATTTCGAATTCGTGATGGATAACTTACGGATTATTTACTTGTTGAATACTTACCGTTCTAAAGCTTGTTACGTAATCTAGTTAAACCCACATTCTTTAAAGCCCCGTATATACAAAATTACCTCCGCGGTAACTCTGATTTTATTTCAGGCTCAAACTGTATATTTTTCAATAGTCATCGGTACTGGCGACCGAACGGCTATCAATAATTATAGAAATAAAACATGTTTTGCAGTTAATAAAGAAGTTTTTAATGTGTATAAAAATGAATAATAATAAATTACATTCTTAGCTTTTTATGAAAACCCTTTGCATAGCAACATAATAAGTCTTCTTTTACAAATGTCATAAGCGATAGTCATATCTGTGCCCACCTTTCATCATTAATTGATTCAATAACAACAAGACGTTTTATTGATTTACGATAGATAATGCGCTCTCGTAGAATTTAGGTCTCCCAATAGTTCCTCTTTTTTGTGTTGCTAATCAATTGGTCAAAATTTTTGAAGAAGATGTACGACCACAGTGAATATTCTTTGAATAATTTCTATTGGCACTTTTGCTTAAATATATTACACAATCATAGCGCTTGACAAGGCTCACGAGGTTTTTCTCGGAAGGCGCTTTAGATCCATTACAAAAGTAGTTCTCGTGTTTTAGCTGATTCAAAATGAACGAAACTACTCCAAACTTATCAATAAGTTTAATATTTTTAAATTTAGGCGAACTTACGAAATCATGCTTCGGACAAACCTGGTTGACAGCTTCCCTCTATGTGTCTACAAATGAGGTTACTGATGGCTATGACATACCTTTTCTGTCGACTTTAGTTGAGCCTATTAAACTTATAATCTAGAGTAAATAAGTCAATGGACCAGACCCAAAGTAATATTGCCATGTCCCTATACGCGAAGGTGAAATGCCGTGACCAAGATTTAAGTTACCAATTGAATCTAAGCTTAAATCGGCATTTCTGGCCTTCGACGATTATCGCCTAAAACTTGCAACTAAGTATTAAAAAATAAATTACCGAGCCGGAAACGATTGACCAAAACGATCGGCAAGCTATAACATTTATCACATTAAGTATTGTACAATAAATATGATGAGTACAACTTCTTATACATTATGCCCCATATCGACTGTATACACAATGTTTCAGTCCAGCCTTCTCATCGAAACGCAACCCTAGCAAAATTATAAAAAAAGTCAAAAAAATCCCCTATAGCACCTTACGTCAATGATTACTTATTTCTACGGATAGGTTTTTTCTTTTACACCCCGGTAATAAGTATAAATGGTAAGTATTTCACGTTTCTTCTAGGCATTTTTAAGAGGTCTCGTGCTAATAATAAGATGCCAAGGCATTTTTAAGAAGTCTCGTGCTGATGATAAGATGCCAAGGCATTTTTAAGAAGTCTCGTACTGATGATAAGACGCCAAGGCATTTTTAAGAAGCCTCGTACTAATGGTAAGACCCCAAGGCATTTTTAAGAAGCCTCGTACTAATTATAAGACCCCAAAGCATTTTTAAGAAGCCTCGTACTAATTATAAGACCCCAAAGCATTTTTAAGAAGCCTCGTACTAATTATAAGACCACAAAGCATTTTTAAGAAGTCTCGTACTAATGGTAAGACCCCAAAGCATCTTTAAGAAGCCTCGTGCTAATGATAACACCCCAAGGCATTTTTAAGAAGTCTCGTACTAATGATAACACCCCAAGGTATTTTTAAGAAGTCTCGTACTGATGATAAGACCCCAACGCATTTTTAAGAAGTCTCGTACTGATGATAAGACCCCAAGGCATTTTTAAGAAGTCTCGTGCTGATGATAAGATCCACGTGTTCATCGAAATACTTGGCAGTTTCTTATAGCGTTACCTTGCATGTACTTAATTGGTACCATCTGATCATGATGTTCATTTCTAATCTCGTGTGAATCATATTGAGCACACCGCCTGTCCGAACCAGCCCATGGTTTCCTAACTTATACAAGAAACATTGCTATCAAACATTCTTATGTAGAATCTCAGCCTAAATTATTTTGAAAACTCTCTTGTTCATGGAAATTCCTGAGACTGTATCCGTACCCATCAAATGTAGGCAAATGACAAAGTTTATCGGCTTTACCTATTTAATATTTAGATAATAATGATTGCCAGTGTCCAGGTAAGAAAAGCCGTTATAATAAAAGACTATAACGCTTGATATAACAAAATTACCCTATTTGAAGGTGTCATAAGTTAAAAGTATGCATCGTGTGGTTTGCTCTATTCGTTAATTAACCATATATTCAGCCAATATTCGTTCATCAACCATTATTGGTGCAGCTTTCGTTAATAAACCATTATTGATGCAACATTCGATAACTAGCCATTATTTGGAAACTATGGATACGTGTAGCCAAATTGGTGTTACCAAGAAATTCCTGCTGCCAAAACAGCCAAGTCTAAAACAGTCCCCAAATTCATAAGCTGCTATGGTGAAGTATCCATAAAACTTATTTTTGAATCTTGTAATAAATATTGATGAGAAAATTGTAAAAATGAACTTGTATGGGTTAATGTAATCAAAAAGTGGTCCGTAAAGAGGCTAAAAAGGGGTTATTGTCGATCAACACAATGTACTCCGGATCAAAATCACTTATCTGTAAATCAGTTTCTCGCTAATGGTACCTACTTTTAATCAGGTAGTATGATCAGCACGATAATAATATTCTGGTCTTTTATGCCCACGGAGTTTTGACGAGAATAGAGAATGGTTTACGGCAGCCAAACCAGTATTATCCATTTCTCTATACTCAGCAAGATTCCTTTGCTCCTGTTAGTGTGTGGATCTGATCGTCATATTGTGCAAATACGAAGCGGTTCGTCCCTCACAACCGTTACTGGTCTCTCTTTATTTCGATTGTAATGTCTACCCACCTCATCAATTTTTAGGACTTACTTTCTGTTAAGTTAAATATTTACACGTGAAATATAAATCCCATTAATATTGCTTTTAACAAGTAATGAACTGATCAATGATAGTAACAAATTTATCGTATCGTTGGTACATTAGGCAACACAAAAGCAAGCTACAATGTTAAGTATTCCGAAACATGCCAGGAAGAGTCGTTGGGTTTGAAATGATGTATTCTGGAAACGTGATTTCGTTTGTTAAATGTACTGGTTTTTTTTTGCGTGGTCTATACTTGCGTGACTCGGTGTATATCGTTTAAGTATGTTTTCCAAGCTCTAGATTAAATTGCCACGAAAAGCGGCGTCAGGACAGTCACTTACTTGAACGCAAATTTATTACCAAAACTCTATATGAGTATGTCCAGCTTGTAGTAAAACAATTGTATTATTGGCGTACGTACTGTATTTAGTAGATCTGGGACTGTGTGACTGAATGTAGTAGATCTGAGACTGTGTGGCTGAATTTAGTAGATCTGGGACTGTGTGATTGAATTTAGTAGATCTGGGACTGTGTGATTGAATTTAGTAGATCTGGGACTGTGTGATTGAATTTAGTAGATCTGGGACTGTGTGATTGAATTTAGTAGATCTGGGACTGCGTGACTGAATTTAGTAGATCTGGGACTGTGTGAACTTATATACGAAGGCACGAGTACTTACCTAATGGCAACTTTTCCCGCTAAATGTATTTCGTTCAATTACGACGTTTATACTTTGGAGACAGTATGTCATGGATATCCTTCCAGGTATGCCTTTGTTGAAGAATGTACGCAAAGTATGATAATTAATAGTTGATTCGGTTAGTTACCAAAGAGAAAGTATTTTTAAGCGACACACGAAGCGGTTCGTGCGTTCACTATCTTCCAAACCCTTTATTTTAATTTATGTATGTTTTTGTTTACTTATTTTAAAATCTATGAAGTTCTGTCCTTTCCTGTCCAACAGAACTGAAAAAAAAGACTACATAACGAACAAGGCTTTTCACAGCTCTTAGCTGATTGGCTGAATATTTTAATCGCCTTACGCTATAAATCATTATTGCTGCTTATAACAGCAGGCAATTTTTAATAAATAACATGAAACTGAATAATTCTTTGTGCAGTGCAGACGATTATAAAACGACCTAATCTGTTTTGATCGTAGGTAGAATTTTACGAGGTGCTCGGAAGTAATATCGATTGCAGCGGGTTTGACGATATCACCCTCGCGCCACAGCTCTAGTCTGAGGAAACGGCATCGGGTAGCAATGTTTTTCTTGAACGAAGCCAACTGTATAAGTGTCTGTTAACATTGCTTACCTGTAATTTGCTTTTTGTTCCCTGTAAACGTCACCGCTACGGTTCTTAGAATTGGAACAAAAGAAAGCTGGAACCTTCGACTAATCAAGTAATGCAAAGCGTGTCCGATGGTCGTCATGTTATCGCGAATCTTGAGGCACCGTCCAACTTGGATATTTGAATACGATATTCCAATGGGCTAAAACTAAAATGACTGGCTTAGAGTTCTTAGCGAGCGTATTACGCGAAATGTATTTTATTGTTACTAGAATGCACAAAGTGGATAGTGAGTTAAAAATGGCCAAGCAATTGCCAACAGTAATGAGAACAAGCTGTGAGAAAAGAATTCCACGAGATACCATCGCTATTCAAATAAGTTTTTCAATGGTAATGTCTCGGTCTTAGTATTCCATAGGTGGTAAAAGTGTAGAGTCAGGTTTTCGCGTAATGTTCACCTTCCGGTTCACATGTTGCGACTCTTTAGGACTCTCTTGTCGTATCTACACTTTTCTTGGAAAATGTTGTACGATAAAAACGTCTCAAAGTATCGGCTACATTTGAGAGCTCAATGCACACACAGTCAAACCAATAGTGGGTTTTCCGAGCAACTTGTGCACTCTTCATTGAAGTTAAACGAACAATTCGGTAGGTGTATATTTATATAAAAACACATTCGTAAACTATCGACCCTGTAATGCTTACTCCGAGCAACTTGTGCACTTCTCATTGAGATGGACAAACGACCGGCTGTTCTTCCATTGAGATTCACAATATAGATATCTTATCAATACAAGAGGCTCACGACATATTTATGAACTGATTCCAGGGGCTTTCCCAAAGAGTTTGATACGCTTTTTGGGAAAGTTCCTCGAATTCAGTGTATTTATTATGAACTGAGCCTCGTTCTGTGATAAGGTATCTATATTATGAAGTCGCAGCCTTCTCAGCACCTTGTACACCCTGCGTCGTAGTAATTCCTGCGTACCTAACTGGCGGAAAAAGGAAATGGCTCATTCTGCTTCTTCAAAATAAGCATCACATAACATTAGGATGGAATTGTGACGAGCCTGTCCATTGCATACGTAATAATTGGTGAACTGTGTTGGTACATCATTCGCGCAACTGAACTTATGACACCGCTGTTACCGCGGATATATCGGTCCCTCATGCTATATAGAATTTAAGCCCAGCTTGACCCGGACTGGTTTAAAAGTGTTTTTGCGGTTAATAGCTGAATATTAGTTAGACGAAGAGTGTACAAGGTGCTGTGATGGGCAATCAGTTCGTTCTCCATCCCCATGCTAGAATCATCAACACTCTACTTCTTCCGGCAGTTAAGAGCAACATACTAATGAATTATCCGATCGCTAATTTGCATAAATCGTGCAAAAACTGATAAGTCATCTACAAAGACACATCAATTGGAAAAGAGGCAAAAATTGCCAAAAAAGGACAAACTGCACTGCACTTATACGTAACGTGTTTTAAAAAAAGCCGATTGTTATTTGGTTCAACTTGCTCACTCGCGATAAGGTTTAAAAAAGACCAGCTAGCAAGTTGCAAGTTATACTGATGTTTTCTTTTAAAAGTATGAACGAGTCTTCGTGCTATTCATACACTATGTAAAAATTAACTGTACTGTAATTAATAACCTAAATAATAATCAATTCTAACTAAAAAAGGAGGAGGATAATCTTCCTCCCCCTTTTTTAGTTAGAATTGATTAATATTTATAAACATTTTAACGACTGGCGGGTACTAAAACCTAAGAAAAATATTATAATCTCGCGAAATAGAAAGCGAGAAGAGGAAAGTAGTTTCTTGTTGAAGAAATTAACACAAACGTGCACATTAGAGTTAAGTTTTTTCACCTTATTCGCGGTTAACACTTAGTTTTCTGGCAGACGATTTTTTTATTAAAGTTTTATGAAAAGCTTTTTACTTATAACTATGTAAACTGCAAATTTAGCAGCGTTATTTTTCTTCCGAGTGAGGGAACACTAATTAAAATGCCTTATCACTAGGGCTGTATGTATGCTGTGCGAGTTGTTGACTACTTCAAAATCATGTTTGCATTTTACGCGTGTCAAAATTTCCATACCTAAGCAATTTCTCTTTTTTTTTTGGGGCTTAGTATTACTCAATATTAATCGTACCTGCTATTTACTTGCATATTTGAGTTTAGTCATAGAAAACATGAATTCATATTGATTCCATGATGAAATTGTAATCGAGCCGACATACAGATGTTCTCTATCACACTAAGAAATTTGTCGGTGTTCACACGCGCCACAATTTCCTTCGTAAAATTGTGAAGTTTGTGTTAATTTGCAAATGGTCTTGTTACTTTAACGTGGAGTATATTCATAGCGTACCGATTCGAAATATCAAGAAAAAATATTACACGGAGTAATTTAAATCTGAATCAAATCTGACCGCAGAAAATGCAAAACCTTAGAAATTAAATTCACTTTTACGTATTCGCGAATACACGAAACCTAAACATAAATTTTATTTCTTCCACTTGTAATGTGGTCTCCAGTTAATGCGGGCATAAAATTACACCTTAATATTATGTTGAAGCGTTTGAACCCTAATATAGTAAAAGATAAACTAGTTAAAAGTAACACTGATTCTACGGGATATATCGCAGGCTACCCTTTTAATCTTGTATTCGCCAGTTTATAGAAATCAATTGTACCTAAGTACATATAATTGATAGTAGTCAATGACTTAAGGTAGCCACGAAAACGCCAGATATATTTCCTTGTGTCTCTTATGTTTAACTATCGTACTGCAAGTTACCAAGCATGCAGCTGGACAGAACCAACACATATTATTTGTCGGATAAATTACCTACATTATTTTATGGCTTCCTTCTTATATACTTCTGGTGGAATAAGTGATAATAAGGTACTAAGCTCCTATGCCGTAATTAAAGTATTTATTGCCGATAAACATAGTTGAATCCAAGTTCCGATGTGTTCAATGGATAAACAGATGTAAGAGTACTTAACCGCGTTTGCAGCCTACGGTCCATTCAACTATTGTGCACCATGTCATGTTATGACAAACCGAACGCTTTCCGATGAAAAATCAAGTTCTTTATTACACCACAGACCGGACATTTGCAAAAAAATAATCAAAATGTTCCTTTTCCATGCCAGGTTAGCATTATCAGAACATTCACAAAAGGTTGATCCGACCAAGGAATCATCAATTAACTAAGTACCTGCTAACTTAAGTTGTTTGGTTCTGTAATTGTCAAATAAATTATTTGATTTTTGATTTGAACATATGAACTCATTAGAATGCCTTTGTATATTTCTTCCATCTGTCTAGCCGTAATTATTGTATTTATTGCCGTATAACGAAGTTGTTTCAAAGTTCCAGTGAATGTAGAATGTGTCGACAGAACTATAGCTGAAGGTGGTTAATCTTTTCAGTTGTCGTTAGAACATTTGTTGCAATCAATTGTCACTTGACGTCGAATGAAGCAAAACAACTTTTCACTGAATGACGATAAAATGTTCTTGTTGGTGTATTATTGTCAGATAACTTCTATAAGTAGGTAAAAGATTAGAGTTTGATCATAGAATAAAAAGATTCCACATGATAATATGACTAATAAACCATAGGGAGTTAAGAGATGCCTGAGATCGAAACTAAAGCGAGGAGCATGTAGCGCTAACAAAGTGCCACATCTCAAAAAATAACGGTGCCTCACTTAAATTTCGTTGTCGTGGACCGTAAAGTACCTATGTTATCTACGTATTCCTTGTCACTTGCCGGTTCAGCGGTATGACAACATTACAATACTAGAAAGAAAAGGATACAATAATTAATGTTTTACTAACAAACAGTAGGGAGTCATTGAAATGCTTAGGTCTAACCTAAATTCATGGTGTGGACGACAGAGCCTGCATTTAAAGTAATCGTTAGCGTTCCTTATTTTTATGTTTTTAATCTAGGTACAATGATTATGACCTCTCCTCGGAATTCATAAATACTTGGCAATGCGCTGAATTTGTAATAACGTTCAACTACACAAGAAATATTACCACAAAATGCAAGTAATTTTTTTTCAGTTCGTGTTTTTTTATAGTACCTATACAAATGCACAAATGTAATAAAAAAAAATATATTGAATAAAGGTTGCATCTGCAAAAATGGGATGATAGAAAATTTGTCTAGTAATGAATATCTTATTCAGGGTATTATTCTTTTAAATATGAGCTCTGTTCGGTTAAGTTCAGACATGCTAGTACACATAAGTACCCTAAGTTTTCTATTGTGGGTGTGCTGCGATTAGAATTTATAAATTATTTCATGGTATTGGTTCATAGTCGAAAAAGAAAAAAAGGATGGTACAATAAACACCACAAAAAGAAGCAACATTATAATAATATGACTGCTGCTCCGTTTACCTTATAAACTTTGTTTCCGCTCCGTATCGATGTAAAGTTAATTTTTTTGGACATTCTTTATGTTACAATTTAGCAAATTAATGATAAACCAGCATCCTAACAGCGGTAACTATGGTTGCAGATAATATTATAACTTTTTCGATCCTCTAAGCTACTTGGATTCGCCAGAACGCTTTTCCACACTTATAGTTATTTGAGTTTGAAGATGCGATAGCATGGATTGCTATGCTGCTCTTTTGTAGCTGACATCCTGTTGTCCACTACAATACTAGCTTTCGCTTGACAAACTATGTAATGTACTGCTACTGGTTATAGCACTGGTATGCTGTTACTAGACAATATTTTATGATGTTTGACAAAAAAGATTTAAGCGGCAAATCGTAAGTTTTTGTGAATTTAATATATATCGCCACCATCTGTCCATAGACCGGCCCGAGTAGGCTTGTGTTGGAGGTAAATTTTCAAACTGGCTTGGTATTCTTGCAGTACTGACTAAATTATTTATATTGTCGCCATCTTCGAAAACTTGAGAGAATAAAGCGACAGATGCATGGTTTTTTTTTTTTGTTATCGATAGGTGATCTCTAAATATCGGCTTGTGTTACGGACGTATATTGTGGTACATCTGAAATTCGATACAAACTTAGTTGTCACTTTCACTCGCTCGCATACATACAGCCCCTCCAGTACTCACTATGTCTTTAATATGTACACACATGTGTTGTTGTTCTGAACACATTTTTTACAACATCCAGAGTTCCCCATTTGGGTTATTTGAAGTTTTGCATTTCAGTCAGAGAGTGTAATTAAATACTATTAACTGGTTAATTGTTATGAACCACAACAATACTGTCGCTACTTGAGCTGTGTTCTTTCAATCTGGCAAGCAAAATTCGCGTCGTGGCGGTCAGAACTCCTACTAATACGCTATTCCCGCAATTTGACAAACAAAAAGCAACTATGTACGCGTTTGTGAAATGGCAAGACAATGGATGACGTACATGACTGATTTATTTTATTTTGCTAATCACTGTTTTCGTGCCGGCGTCGTTTCGCTAGGTTATATTTCAAATAAAAAGATGTGACTGTCATTCAGTTTTCAACAGTTCGTATGCGATAGAACGAGTAAATACGATCTCAAAGTTGTATTATATGCTCCTGCCATCTGCCAGCTCATGCATTTTGTTTTGCATAAATGTTTGGTAACATCGAAATTCACTTTAGACGTAGTCGGAACACGTCGAGGCCGCTGATTTATAGCAAAGCCACGTTTGACAAAAGCAACAATTCGCTCTCCATTTCACGATACTACCGACCGTTTCGATGAAAACTGTTTCAGATCTTTGAACATTAACTCTTCTTAAATGGGAAGTTAGTATCTACACATCTGCACTATGAAAATGTGTTCAAGACACGCTACATTAAGAGCTTGTGCGCGATAAGGTGTCCAGTACGAATAGAACTAGTGACTGATCAATAACGGTCCTGATACCTTTATATTAATTCCTAGACACGCTCAATTCAGCTTTGAACAGCGAAATCACCCTTATTGTCACGAATACAGTATGTGAATAGAGAACCCTGTTTGCATTTAGGTCTCTACTACTTTATGAGCTGCAGTACTAATAGCAAAATAAAATAATTATAATACAAGGCCCGCCGTTGGCTTAGAGCAGGCATGCGAACTAACCAGAGTGGGGACTCCAAATTGTGAGCGTACAAAGCAGACGTTACGTGTATAAAAAACTGCAGCTCTCTTTAATTGGTGCCGAGATCACTTCAAAATATTGTTGTATTGCAAATAAGTTAGCCATTGATACAGTCGAATACGTTTGTTGAATTCGAACTGCTGTTGTTACGTAAGCATATCCGTCTGACGGAATACAATTCTATTACAACTTGAACGCGTCGCGGAGATTTCTTGGCTTATTTCCATGAACACAAGCCAAGATTGCTCCAAGAAAGCTTTAGTAAAAAACAATGGAATATATTTCCCCTCGTTTCTTGAATTTCGATTCAAACTGGAAGTTTTGGTTAATTTTCAATTATAAAAGCAATTTTTTTTGACGACGGTAAGGGTTATATCAAATTACGCAAACTATTTTATACGTTGTAAGTGTTGCTTGGGAAAAAAATGGTGGCCTGAACTTATTATGGCTGCTAACATAGGTTTTGGGCAAACCCCGAATTTAGTTTAAAGACTGATGTATTTCGATAGAAAAGATAAAATATGTGTAAGGGTCGGGGAAGATTAATGTATAAGTTGTTGTTAAAAGTGATCATTTGTAATGCAATGAAAACTATTAATGATGAAAGGTACATATACATTTCGAACACAAATATCTAAATAATTGCCAATCTGTGTACTAAAGTTTTCATCTAAATAACCGTTACACTGTAACGGCACAATTACAATTCTGTATCTCTGTATGTTGAAATTAAAATCGAGAAAAAAAACACGTGTTTTAAACACAGAAAAACTTGCGTGTTTCATTTGTTTATTTTAATGTCCTTTAGAACTAGATGATTAAATTAGGTAACTTAATTAAAAGTTCCTTAAATAAGGCTACAGTTAGCGTCAGTATATCGTTGCAGTCAGGGTGTTCAAAGTTTGAACACTAGAGACTAGTGTTCAAAAATGTTGCACACCTTGTCGTGGATATATCTGAGGCTGATTGTAGATACTGTTATTAATTCTTGATTCCTATAATTATACTAATAAAGCTTGGCCAACAATTCATAAGGTCAGGGCTCCAGAAAAGTGGAGTTTGTTATTTAGAATAATTTAAAACTCATTCATATTCAAATTGTTGTTTTTAACTATGGTCTTAACTGCTTGACATTACCACACATGCTATCTTATCTTTAACCAATTAGCTCATGGACTAACAGATTTCAGTTTTATTTGAGTTTCTAATTTCAATCAGCAGGTAAACTAATTTTGAATAGCAAGGTAAAATTTATAAAGCAAATTACTTAATCAATTTGGAAGTCCAAGTTTACTACTGGACAAATAAAAAAAAAACGCGCAAAAAGGCGCGTGAAACGAAATCGTTAGTCCAGAGTCCTGTTTCTGTATAAAATTATATGGTGATAATATCAGTTGTTTTATACTTCTAATATTATTACACAATATTTTGTATGATAGAGGGCCCAGTATTGTTTTACTTATAATTTAAAACTCAGTTAATGATAGTGGAAAGCACCGACCATAGTTAAAAAAAAGACAACCTCACGTATTGTTGCTCAAGTTTCATAGTTGCCAGCAACTAACGCTTTTATAAAAAAAAAAGCCAGACATTTCATTTCACTAAATTAAAAATAATACTGGACCAAATCCAACTTAAATTAAAGCTGGCATGTTTTAAAAAACAATAGGGTTGTTTACTGATGACAAAATAAAATCATTTCACATTTTCACTTATCAAGCTTACGAAAATACTCATAATAAACCGATGCCCTAACTTATTACTGCAATTAAAACTTTTCAATTTAACAAAAACTATTAAAAGGAGGCAGTTTGATCACTGAAAATTATGACGTCATAGTTCTTAATTCAATACAAACTTCATACTAACGGATCCTTTTGACGTTTCATAAAAAGTTACCGATTTGACTAATAGGAAACAACCCTATTGCAGTCATCCCCGGAAATTAAACATTCCTTATATGCCTAGTGTGTATTCTGTGGACGCCTTGCATAGCAGACTTTACCTCCTCGAAATAAGATGCAGAATTGTGTATAGTGGTGCCACCTAGTACGACCCTGACGCCAGGGTACGCCTGGTTGATCTGGTGGACGCAGAGGGACTCCTCGTAGGTGGCGCCGCCGACAATAAACACGATGACGTCTTGGGGGCGGCGGCCGTAGGATATCTCTTCGCCCCCTAGCGTGGGGTAGAGGTTCTCCCGGAGCTTCCCCTTGATGAGATCTTCTAGGGTGTCTTTGAGGAGCGGGGTGTGCTGAGTATAGATGTTTTCCACGCCGCTGAGCCCCTGCAAAGACAGATAAGTAAGTAAACACATTGTACAGAAAAAAAAACCGAAAAATTGAGAACCTCCTTTTTTGAAGTCGGTTAAAATGGGAAAACCAATTAATATTTATTTCTTCACCACCAGTCAGAACAGTCAAACCAGTCAACCTTTGAGTAAGAGGAAGGAGCAATTAATATTTATTTTTAACCGACTTCAAAAAAAGGAGGAGGTTGACGTAACTCTAACCTAACCTATTGTAAGCCTATTCGGTCTGTCCGTTCGTCCGTCTGTATGTCCACCCGAACGTCCTTAAAAGGGCTGAATCTTTTAAAACGTAACGGCGATTTTATAATTTTTTTAATAAAATGAAACCTGTGACAAACAACGTAATATACCAAACGTTGGTAGGTGATACGTTTGTTTACTAATTGATATCATTAAAAAATAATATGTATATTTGACAAACTATACGATACAAAATGAAAATTTGTTAAATTATTATTCTATAAAATAAATTATTTGCAAAATCAGTAGTTGTGTAAAGATAGTTTTAGGGATGATGCATTTGTCAATCGTTGGTTGCGAAACGAAAATTAGTTAAATGAGTGGCGACAAAGTGACAGGACACCGAGCCACGATTCAGTTGCTTCGATAGTACGGTCGAGGAAATTAACTCCTGACCCACCATGGAACCTTTTTACAGTAAACGTCACAGTGACATCGCATAGCTTGACAAGTAATATCGTTATGACGTTTACTATGATGATATTATTGTTTATTCTTATGGTTATCCTAATCCTAACAAATATTGTAAATTCGAAAGTAACTCTGTCTCTGTCTGTCTATTTTGTTACATCTCCACGGGAAAACCACTGCACCAATCTAGATGAAATTTGGTAAGAAGATATTTTAAATATTCAGGAATAACTTGGGCTTTTAACATGAAACTACCGTGAGATTCAATCATAGTGAAATAAACGGATCGCTTACGTATGTCAGTCTAGTATAGCTCTCGCCACCGGCGTGGCGTGTGCTCCCTGAGGAAGGGACTCCGGATTAGTCCGAAACAAGTCGAGCTATACTCGACTGACATGAGTGATCCGTTTATTTCACTATAATAACTTAGCCTACTTTTTATTGGGGAAAATTATATAGTCCCCGCGGGATAGCGATAACCGAAATGTACAAACGACGACAACGACGAAGTCGCGGGCACCAGCTACTAGCTCGAATAAAAACCGACCTTGAACAGTCTCTTGGTGATCTTGCCGGCGTCCCTCAGGCCGAACAGGTCGCTCTGCCGCGCGTGCGCGCCGCCGTGCTCGAGCGCCAGCAGCGGCGCGCGCGCGGCCGCCTCGCTGCAGCCGCGAGCCTTGAGCGCCGCCACGAGCGACGCGAGCGCGTTGGATGCGTGCTTCTCGTAGCGGAGCGCGTACAGCGCGACCAGCTTCGCCGCGTCGTGGTCGCGGACGGACTCGTTGGCTAGCAGGTCTTTGAGGCGCTGCGGGGCGGAAATGTTGGGGTTAATGACCGAGCGAAGCGTGACAGTTTTAGTTTGGACAAAATTTGTTTAGTATGTCCGGCTGGTCTCCTATACAGATCGCATTCCCAACTGAAATTTTGTGAGCAACCTGCTACTGCAACTGCAAAGCTAAATAAATTGTTTTTTTTGTCCATTCGTTTTTTGGAATGTTTTTAAAGAAAAAAAATGTTCAAAATGACCCAATCTTCGTGAAATTTTGTGATCAGGTTCGATAATTACTAGTTATAAATGGTTGTTTATTTTTCATACAAATTTAGTCAGAATACAAAACAAACCACAACCTCAACTCATAACCGCACTGTGACCAATTTTATATTGATTTCGGCATTTTTTTACACTTAAAATAATAATAAATAATAATAATAATAATAAATATCATAGGACAAGTGACACCAATGGGGATGACCGAAAAATCTAACCCCCTCTTTTTATATTTTATTTCAATAAAGTAGGCCAAAATAAGGATACAAGTTTCTCATTTTTTTATTTTAATGCGTATTTTTTTTATATTAATTAAAAATGTTAGCTACAGCAATGACGTCACAATTAGGGGGTTTGATCAAGATAACAGATTTTTTCTGAACGCAACCCCTATGCCCGTTTTTGCAATATCTAACTGGCAACACTAACACGTAACATGTCATGTCATTGTCAATCATGTCACCACATGATACCGATATTTGTTGTTGATTTTAATGACCTTGCGACAAAATGGACAAATATGCGTGTTTCGTGCCTGATTGCATCGACTTTCAGAGAAATATACGTGCCGAAGATGCAGGAATATTATAAATCCCAAACCAGAAGTACCGCCTTTGAAATTCATGTCTATAAAATAATACGTGAAGTGAAAACGTTGGACCCCTTTTTCCGACTGCTGCGCGCACGGAGGTCACTCTTAGCGATCACTAGTGTATCTTAATGTTCCTCATTTGTATCTGTTCCTATATTTTTGTACAATAAAGAATTTAATTCATACATGGTGAGTTTGAAATTTCGATTCAGATATCGTAAACAAATTAATCGTGTTTGAATGAAACGTCAAAGCGACATAAGAAAAGCTGTCAGATAAAAATTCAAATGGTCCGAAACCGTAGTATGACATTCAATGTTGTGAATTTCAGTGACCTTTTTAACAAAATTTGTACACTGAAACGATTTGATTAATTTAATATATTTAAATATCAAACCAGCTTTTGCTTCGTAAGTTTATTTTGTTTTATTTCATTTTTATTTTGTAACAAAAGTATGACTGAAAGTTACGTTAAAATAATAATGTACACCACAGCTGTAATTAGGACTCCCAGCAGACCGACCACAGGTTAAGCAAAAAATATTACGAGCTCGTGTCTTCGATATGTCTTCGTAAATTAAGCAGAGCTTGTGTTATAGGTACTAGACAACGGATAAACATACTTATATATATATAGATAAATACATACTTAAATACATATTGAACATCCAAGACCCAAGAACAAACATTCAAATTCATCATACAAACATCTGCCCCGACCGGGATTCGAACCCAGGACCTCAAGCTTCGTAGTCAGGGTCTCTAACCACTAGGCTATCCGGCCGTCACCGCTATATATAATGCTATTCCGTTTTTTATAAGCCCAACGGCATTTCTGCATACTGTAAGAACGACGGTAATGTAAAAAGTTTCAAATTTCTCAGTTGGCAAGGGAATGCGTTATCCTAAGCCTTCTAAGAAAAGGTTTGCAATTAAAAATATCTATTGCATGTTGCTATTAACTTTTGACAAGGCGTTACCGGATAAGTTTCGAATTGTCAAATAATCTCCATTTTTCCCACAATCTTTAAACAACCAACAAGAAAGACAAACGGGCAAGTTTGTAGCTTGGTGATACTAAATTACCGCTGGCAACAAATATTACAGACGCGTTGCCATGGCAACTTGCCGACACGGCTAAGATGGGAAGCCTATAAACATTATGTCAATCTAATTTAATGAAAACGTAAACAAACAGACTTTATTAAAAACACTTCAATCATCATCAATGCCACATTTATCTGAATTTCGTATCTTTTAATTCAGTCTCTTATTACTTTACCTAATAATTGACAGAGCGAGCGAAGCGTCTCAGTTTCAGCTTGGACATAAATGCGTTCGTATGTCTGTCTGGCGCCTGTCTCTATAGGTCGCATTAATATTTTTTTTAGGTTGATTCCTTTTTTAGTTTTTTTATAGTAAAAAAAAAACTATTTTTTCCCAAAAGTGAACTTAATAGAACTTTTTCGTCGGTTCGTTTTTTGGAATTAAAAAAAAAAGCTACCAGTGAAATTGGATTAACGCTATACTTCGCTTTTTTTAGCATTAGAAAGAAGGTAAACAATCCTGACACGTAATTTTATTGAAAAATGCTTTTTAAAAATATGTCACAGCAAGTAACAATAAAATAAAAACTAGCGTCAGCGTTTAGTATAGTGGTGGTGGTGATAGTTGGGTCTGTGTGGCATGTGTTGATTCGTGTAGCAGTGGAGGTGGAGGTGTTGCATGGAAACATACATTTGCCGCACAGATATAACTATTTGTCATTAGTGGTCGCGGGTGAGCAAAGTAATTGTTTTTTAGTTCATAAATATGGACTTAAAGTTCATAAAGTAACGCCTGATTCAATAAATTAACAATAAAATAACAATGAAACTTAAATATTTATATTGTTACGGTTTAATACGTAATGGTTACTTATTTTTAAAAAGCATTTTTCAATAAAAAGACATGTCACAACTGTTTACCTTCTTTCTAATGCTAAAAAAAACGAAGTACAGATATATCTAGTGCCAATAATTTCCACCGACTGGCAAATAAATTAATAGATAAATAAATATCATGGGACAATTTGACACCAATTGACCTAGTCCCAAACTAGGCAAAGCCTGTACTATGGGTACTAGACAAGGGATAAACATACTTATATATATAAATACATACTCAAATACATATTAAAAATCCAAGACCCGAGAACAAACATTCGTATTCGTACTCGTATACGTACCTATTCATAGTGACTAAATTAATTATGGAAGAGGACTTCCTGACGCAGGTATTTTATACTTACTAGGAATTCCCAACGTCAACACTGTTACTGTACCTATGATTACGGAAATAAATATTTTTAATTTTCAAATTTCATTAAAAAAAACTCATCATACCAACATTTGCCCCGACCGAGGATCGTACCCGGGACCTCGAGCTTCACCGGGACATTGTTCTAGTGTACCTGGAGATGCTTGGCGTGGTCGCTCTGGCAGGCCAGCTCCTGCTCCAGCTCCGACACGGCCAGCAGCTGGTGGCGCGCCACCAGCGCCGATAGCTCGCCCACCACCGTCACGTGCTTCGTCACCGTGCCAGACATTTTCTGGAACCAGCCGACACATGGCATGAGGCAAAGAGATGCAACATTACACGTTTAAAACACCCTAAATAGAGTTGTGTTTTATTTTATTTGCGTGTTGTTTGTATTTTAATTTTTATAGCGCATTGGCTTTGCTTTAATGCTGCAGAATTGTTTTGTTAATAAATAATAGTAGTTTATGCAACTGTTACATACATAAAGAGGGTCCTTAAAACACGAGTGTTATAACAGGATCACACGAGTGTTTTAAGGCCTAATTATGTGGAGTTGCATACATTACTTTACCTACACACATATTATAAGTGCTCTAATATGGGTTCAGAAGCCGAAGGCATAATAAACCTGTCACGAATTTGACTGCTTTTTTAAAATCATAAACCAACATATCGAGCTGACGTTTCATATCAACTATTTTTTTTAAATTGAGGCCTACTTTTAAATTGTTTTGGTTTTTGAAGACGACAATTGACTGTCGTAATGATGGTCATTACCTACGGTTTCTGAACACATAATAGAGGACTTATGACAGTGTGTAGATAAAATAAATAAATTGGTATGTATAGAGTCGGTCATTGCGAATTTGCTGTATCGCCACCTACCTTCGAATAGCAAAAATACACCTCACTGAACGACTTAGTGCCGAAGCGGTACTAAGTCGTGGATTATGATTTAGTTGTCAATGACTTCTCTATACATATAGTTAAAGTGAGAAAAGTTTTCGCCTGTCAAAAATTTTATGACATTGTTGTAAGATTGATTTTTGCCTGGCCGGTGAGAAACGTTTTACCACTAAATTTCACTGTCGAATCTCTTTGTCATAATGCGACTTGAACATTACAAACGGAATCACGTTTTTTTTCTAGTCTAATAGAGATGGTTCTTAGTTAACTTACCAATTGACCTAGTCCCAAATTAAGCTGAGCTTGTGTTATGGGTAGGTACTAGACAACGAACATACTTCTATAAATAAATAAATACATACATAAATACATATTAAACATCCAAGACTCAAGAACAAGCATTCGTAATCATCATACAGACATCTGCCCCGACCGGGGATCGAACCCGGGACCTCAAGCTTCGTAGTCAGGTTCTCTAACCACTAGGCCATCCGGTCGGCCGAATTGAACATGAAAATCGGTTCAGCCGTTTTTGAGATGAACTTTGAAATGAGAATGTCGGGGGTTTTTCAACTGTTCTGTGTTCGTTAGGTTATTAACTGAGGAGTCAAGGTCAGAAATTTGCAAAAATATGCATACAACAATCTTGTTGTACTGTATCTACAACCTCGACTGTACTTGACTGTACTAATTTATAAAGCAGACATTCGCGAAAACTTATTCAGAACTATTCTAGTTAAAAAGTCATACTAACCATTGAAAACCAATAGAGTAACACACGGTTACGAAAATGAGTCGCAGGTAGATCGAAAACGCGTCACTAATGCATCGAATGATGCCACAAACATTTTAAAATGGGGAAGAATACGCGAGGGCATTGACCTACTTGGGCACCCTGAATGTTGTACTACCCTCAAATGTACGAAAAGTTAAACAACTCGGAAAGCGGTTGTTGAAAGTGAAGAGGGCAACGGCTATAAACACGACGACATGACGACAACCACAACACGAAGCTAAATGAGGAAAAGAAGTGGAAAATAGAAATGTGCAAATGGGTCATTTTTAACCCCCGACGAAAAAGAGGCCGTGTGTTTGACCTGTGTATCTGTGTGTCTGTGCATCTGTCTGTGGCATCGTAGCTCCCAAACGGATGGACCGATTTCGGTGCAGTTTGTTTTAATCGATAGCTAGTTTAATCGAGATGGTTCTTAGCTAAGTTTCATTAAAATCGGTTCACCCGTTTTTGAAATATTGAACTTTGAAATGAAAATGTCGTTATGTTGTTATTTGATGATGTTTAAAATGGGTCTATATTGTCAGTGGCAGATAAACTCCGCTGGGTTCAAGCCCGCTGTTATATGCAAATTAATGTAATAACATTTGTTTAGGTACTAATAAAAAAAAAACCATACACTTGAAAGACTAGTCTTAACTCTTTTTTCTCTGAGGGTCGAGCACGACTTTACGAATGCTGCGTAACGTAAAATCGAATAGTAAACGTTGTCGAGTTTGTATGACGTTTGAAACAGCGCCCGCCCGTGAGCGTATTTGGAACTAAAATTTAGTATGATGTTTTTCAATCTCGATACGATAACCGTAACGTTACGCAGCATTCGTAAAGTCGTGCTCGACCCTCTGAAACTATTAATTATTCAGGATTATTATAAAATTGCAAAATTCCGTGAGCAAAGTAGGATTCGTGTTCGGATGAATTCGTATTTACATCTTTTTACACGACTGCCCAAAGATAAAGAGTGTATGTATTGTTTTTGACATAAGAAACGCCATTGACAGCCGAAGTATTTCTAAAGACGATCAAAATGAAGGGTGTTATATTTATATGTGATGTGTGCATCTGTGCGTCGGTCTGTGACAGCGTAGCTCCTAAGCCGATGGACCGATTTGGACGCGGATTCTTTTGTCCAGAGCTAGTTTAATTGAGATGGTGCTTAGTCAAGGTTCATCAAAATCGGGTCAGCCTTTTCTGTGATATTGAACGAAAATGAAAATGTTTCCAAGTCTGTTAGATTAAGTTAGAAATTTGAATACAATTTTAATTTTAATAATTCTAATTACACGTTACATAACTAACTACAGAATTAAATTGTAAGAGCAGCGTTTTTTAACATATATACATATAACATATACATATAACATATATAACATATACATATAACATATAACATATATAACATATTACGTTCTTTAACAGACAGAACGTTTAAATTAAAAAAAACCGGCCAAGTGCGAGTCGGACTCGCGCACGAGGGTTCCGTAGAAAGATTTTAACGCTTTTCCCCAGTGTTTTAAGAAGTCCAGTGTTAGCAGAGCCCGGCTCTTAAGCAAAATGTACGCAGTGTGGGGTCATCTTATATTGGTCTGCGAAATCTACAGACAGACATAAAAAAATATTATTTTGAGACTTTTCGGAGTGATTGTGCTATAAGAGCTAACTTCATACCAAATTTTAAGTTTCTAGGACATCTGGAAGTACCCTTTAGGTTTTTGAAAATCGGCAATTTGTATGGAAATGGCCTTTCTAATTACTGTATCTTTTGATTGCGTTGACTTAGAAGGTTGATTTTTTCACAGCTTCAAGGGACCGCAGGCTTGAGTATTTGATATTATTTCAGCATGCTACCTCCACGCGTTCCAGAGAAAAAGGGTCTTGACAGACAGACAGACAGACAGACGGACAACAAAGTGATCCTATAAGGGTTCCGTTTTTTCCTTTTGAGGTACGGAACCCTAAAAATATTGAGAACCTCCCTCCTTTTAACCACCGACGAAAAAGAGGGGTGTTATTTGAAGTCTGTTAAAAACGGTTTCCAATAACGGTAAAAATGTCAAAGAGAAACGACATAATATTCAAACATGACATACTAACGAACTTTTTTTTAAACGTTTAGACAACATTTCAAAATAACTGTTACAGTAACGGATTAATTTAGCGGTTAGGAAGTAACGGCAACGACATTAAATTTATTTTTTTTGCAATTAATTCATTATGTGGGTACCCCACAAAGATATATTTTTAAACTGACTAAATTTCAACGGTTCATAATCATAACGGTTTAACGGACACTTTATAACGATAACGACATTCACACAGCCGGTTTGGCTTCAAACTTAAATGTGCGTCTGAAGTTGTTCAGGCCGTGGGAGGTATCGAGGTCCTGCTCCCACATTACCATTAGTCTCGATGCGTCTCGCTTCCCCCACAACTTGACATGTATTCTAATTAATAACTGTATTTTATATAAAAAAAAAAACATTTTTTAAAAGCCTTAACGTTTTTTAATTTTGAAAAAATAACGGTACTTTTCAACGGTTTAACGGACACTATACTTAGTTTATTTTAGCATTAAAATGGAGAAAACAATCTTGACTTCTGAATCTTTTTTATTGAAAAAGGCTTTTTAGAAATAAGTAACAGCAAGTAACAAATAAATAATAACGAGATTTCACTATTTGTATTATTACGGTTTTATACTTAGGTACGTATTTACGTACTTATTTTTAAAAGGCGTTTTTCAATAAAAAGACATGTCCAGATAAACATACCTTCTTTCTAATGCTTAAAAAACGAAATATAGGTAACGACAGCGATATGCAAACGTGAAGCTTGGAAAAAACAAATTCATTGACTAATCCAGCGAGTCTACTCAATACAATACCGTTGAAGCAATATCACAACGCGCAAGCCAGATCTCATTGTCTCGCTCCTACGCATAGCGTAGAAGAGAGATAAAAAGTCTAGTTTACCCTCCTTTACACTAATCAGACGGGTTTGAATAGGAGTGATGTACAGTGATTCATCAATGGACGTTTTTATATTTCACCTCGAAACGTCACAGTTCGACACGACACAGCCCCCATACTAAGAAATTCGAAAATCGAAGTTCGTATCGTATCGTCCCGCTCACTCTCGTGTTAAATAATATTAGCTAGGGAGGGACGGCACGATACGAACTTCGATTTTCGAATTTCGTAGTAGGAGCTGAACGCGGCTTCTAGTTCGTTCTGTATTCTGAGGTCATTGCCCTATAAAAATATGTAAGTGACATTATTCATTTTATGAGTGTATTTGATAAGCTAAAACTAGCCATAGCTCTAGAATGCAAGGATAGACTGGGAGAACTAAATAGATATAGGACGACCAGATAGCCTAGTGGTTAGAGACCCTGACTATGAAGCTTGAGGTCCCGGGTTCGAATCCCGGTCGGGGCAGATGTTTGTATGATGAATACGAATATTTGTTCTCGGGTCTTGGATGTTTAATATGTATATAAGTATGTATTTATCTATATAAGTATGTTTATCCGTTGTCTAGTATACATAGTACAGGCTTTGCCTAGTTTGGGACTAGGTCAACTGGTGGCAATTTGTCCCGTGATATTTATTTATTTATATGAGAGACCAAAAAGACTATGAAGCTTAGATAACAGTAATTACTTCACCTTTCCAAAATGTCAAAATATATATATGGCAAAAGGGTCTGGTCCTACTACCTATCTCAAATACTAAATGGTTTTCCCAGAGCTATCCTAACTAACATTATAAATGCGAAAGTAACTCTGTCTCTCTGTTTGTTACCTCTTCACGGGAAAACCGCTGGACCAATCTAGATGAAATTTGGTAAGAAGATAGTTTGAATATTGAGGAATAACATAGGCTACCTTTTATTCGGGAAAATCATATAGTTCCCGCGGGATCGCGATAACCGAATTCTACGCGGACGAAGTCGCGGGCAACAGCTAGTAATTGATAAAATAACTAGCAATTCTAAGTTCACAAAAAACACTAATAAGACACTACTTATCAAGGGTAACTCGTAGCCTAGCACTTAAAATCTTTGATAAGGGTAACTCGTAGCCTAGCACTTAAAATCTTTGATAAGTAAAGATTAGCTAGGCGATAAATGTAAAATTGACATGCGATTATGAAATAAACAGACCCAATTTATTTTTTTAATTAGTCGCAAAATATTATTAGTGAAATTGTGGAATCAACTCCCGTCAGCGGTATTCCCAACTAACTGTGACATTCGAGAAAAGAGTGTATTGTTCCCTTAAAGGCCGGCAGCGGACTAGTGACTCTCTTGGGGTTGCTGGTTCTCATGGGTGGCGGTGATCGCTTAATATCAGGTGACCCGTTTGCTCGTTTGCCTCCCTCTATTAATAAAAATATATATATATATGACATACCTTGAATAGAGGGTAGGCTTCGACGAAGTTCTTCATGTCTGCGATGCTCTCAACCTTCTCGTGGCTCTTGGCTTTCTTTTGGAACTCGTCCATCAGAGACTTCATGGTCTGTCCGATCTCGCCGAAGTTAGAATACAGATTCTGTAAAAAGAAATAAGGTAAGACAAGTGAAGACAGGGGGAGCTGTATGGTTGTGAGTCCTATGCCCCGCAGTGGGAAACTGCTGCAGACTATTATTTAAAAAAGTTCAATCGCCGTTATTAATAAAACTAGCTAATATAATATAATAATTGTGACAACTTATTATCATGTGCTTTTCGGTGAAGGAAAACATCGCGAGGAAACCTGCACACGCCTGCGAAGCAATTCAATTATGTGTGTGAAGTTTCCAATCCGCAGTGAGCCCGCGTGGGAACTATATAGCCCAAGCCCTCTCATTCTGAGAGGAGGCCTATGATCAGCAGTGGGACGTAAAAAAGGCTGGTAATGATGATGATGACAACTTAATAACTGTATTTTAATTGTATTACTAACTCTAGAAATAAGCCCGTCCACTAACACAATGGGGCATGTCACGTGAACATAAACGATTTAAATTTGAACATCACAAAAACGGTTGAACGGATTTCGATGAAATTTAGCAAAGAACCATCTCGTACCTAGGGTATAAAGTAGAATTTTAGTATAAAACGCGTTCGAATCGGTCTATCCGTTTGGGAAGTACGACAGCACAGACACACAATCGCATTAAAAATTTATGAGTCCCTATGTTTTGCGTCGGGGGGGGGGGGGTTCAAAATTGGTTTATACTGGTCAGAGATAAATGAAGGCGGAATATTAGATTGCCCAGCTATGAGATGAAAGAATGACATAAATTTTCTTAAAGCCTTTTTTTGTAAAACTTGAGTTTCGGGGTTCAAACACACTGGCTAAATATATCCCGAAAATACGAAACAGGTGAAGCTAGTTCAAATAAAAAACAGTTAAAATCTAGGCACTAAAAAAAACCATAAAATTTATAAGTCAATTAAAACTCGTAGCTAAACTTATTTATCCTCGTATTTTATCAGAAAAATCCCGAAAAAAACACTTAAAAAACGAAGAACATAAAAAAAAATCGTTATTTTTCTTTAAATTCCAAAATTAAAAATAACGTATTTTATTTACCTGTTTCGGCGGCGCGACGGTTCTTCCTGGTTGCTGTGTCCATGATTAGGGGATGACTGGACGAGCGTGTGTTTATGTATCCGTCAAAACATTGAACTACCCTCAATATTGTTGGGGAAATTAATGCGGAACTACTCGCGGGTTTTAAGGCTAGTTGTTAGGGGGTTGACAGACTGTGCTGAGAGTTTGATGACTAAATAACCTACACTTAGTTTATTTTAGCAGTAAAAAGAAGGAAAAAATCTTGACATCTATTTTTATTGAAAAACGACTTTTAAAAATAAGTAACGTTAAGACAAGTAACAATGAAAGAACAATGAGATTTAATTATTTGTACTGTTACGGTTTTATACTTAACAGTTTTTTTTAAAGCGTTTTTCAATAAAAATACATGTCAAGATTGTTTCGTTCTTTTTGATGCTTAAATAAACGAAGTATAGTGGTTAAGCTTGAGGTCCCAGGTTCGATCCCCGATCCGGGACAGATGTTTGTATGATGAATGCGTTTGTGCTCGGGTCTTGGTCTTGGATGTTTAATATGTATGTAAGTATAAATAAATAAATATCGTGGGACAATAGACACCAATTGATCTAGTCCCAAATTAAGCAGAGCTTGTGTTACGAGTACTAGACTACGGAAAAACATACTTACATAGATAAATACATACTTAAATACATATTAAACATCCAAGACTCGAGAACAAACATTCGTATTAATCACAAACACATCTGCCCCGACCGAGGATCGAACCTGGAACCTCTAGCTTCCTAGTCAGGTTCTCCAACCACTAGGCTAATCCACCTGTATTTGTCTATAAAATATGATAATTTTCATTTTAGTCATTTTAGTATTTTACTTGATTATGTGAAAAAGCAAATGATTTTATTTTTGACATTATAACTATTAAGTAATTATCATCCTAATTACAACCTATAAAAGTGGTTGCAGTATAAAAATATTGGAAAATTAAATACCTAAGCTAAGTTATTTGTGCAAGATTTGTATTTATAAGCAGTTTTAAAGTTGTTATTTTTTTATAATTATTTCGATTTAATTAACATATTTTATACTCTATCACGACAAATTAATGTATCACTAAACAAACAACGCATTTTTGTAAATTAAAACAAAAAAATAAATCCTCTGAAAGAAGGCTTGCCAGCAGTGGGACGTAAAAAAGGCTGGTGATGATGATGATGATGAATAAATTAACGTAATATGGCAGCCACTTTATTTTATTCTATTACTCTCTCAATGAAACTTTTGTGATGTTTATGTAGGCTTAAGAGACGTTAAAACAGTTACGTCCGATCTAACAACTACCCTCATTAATTTTATTTCAAATGTAATATGAGTCACTGCTGTCTCATTAAACAACTGATTAGTTAATCCCAACTTCCTAAATAATATTATAAATGCGAAAGTAATTCTGTCTCTCTGTCTTTCTGTCTCTCTGTCTGTCTGTTTGTTACCTCTTCACGGGAAAACGGCTTCACCAATGTAGATGTAATTTGGTGAGAAGATAGTTTGAATATTGAGGAATAACACAGGCTACTTTTTATTCGGAAAAATTATATAGCTCCTGCTGCGGGATAGCGATAACCGAAATCTACGTGGACGAAGTCGCGGGCAACAGCTAGTTTTGTTATAAAACAACAAAAATACGTCAGTTTTCAAAACTAGATTTACTCGTTTTATTAATCCCCGACGGAAAAGAGGGGTGTTATAAGTTTGACCTGTGTAGCTGTATATCTGTCTGTGGCATCATAGCTCCCAAACGGACGGACTGATATCGATGCTTTTTTTTTAATCGAAAGCTAGTTTAATCGAGATGGTTCATAGCTAAGTATCATTAAAATCGGTTCACCCGTTTTTGAAATATTGAACTTTGAAATGACAATGTCGGGGGTTTTTCAACTTTTCTAATACTATTCTTATTCCAAAACCTATATTAACTAAAATGCCGTTCAAGTTCTTTTGTCCCTTTTTGTTACATTGACAGTTCCCTTAGTAAGAAGAAGAAGACAAAACCTATTTTTATAGCTAATGGAGGCTTGAGTGACATGAATAAGGCCATAAGTATTTACATATGTATGTATGACAAGGGTAAAACTTTTTATGAAATGTTTCAAACAAAAGAAACGTAGGCGATCCTAGGTACGTATTTAAACTGTCATCAAAAGGAACATACGGAACTCTTATAGGATCATATTGTTATCATCATCATCATCATACTGATCATACTGTCCGTCAATATAAAGCAAATTAAAACCTATAGGGTAGGTACTTAGACACGGAATCCTCGGTGCGCGAGTCCGACGGGCGCTTAGCCGATTATTATCTTTAGATTTTTATAAACACAGGTAGGTAGGCATCAGGTAGCATTGTAACTCCAGACCCAAAACAGAAGTTATAAGTTTGACTTGTCTATCTGTGACCTGTGTATCTGTCTGTGGCATAGTAGCTCTCAAACAGATACAAACTAGTTCCTATAATACTGTACTATTTTCTTTTCGAATGATTTAGTGAGCCCTCTTCACTTGATGTCTTTTAAGAGCTACTGTAACTTTCTTTTAAATGATTTTGTGCCACATTTCTCGCGGCGCATTGTTCTTGGCGACTATGGTCTTTTTGATTTTTGATAAACCGATTCGAACACCGAAGACTACGACGAAGACTACTACTACGGCGACTACAATTACGATTACGACTAAAATTACGACTACGGCGACTACAATTACGATTACGACTACAACTACAATTACGACTACAACTACAATTAAGACTACAACTACAATTAAGACTACAACTACAATTAAGACTACAACTACAATTAAGACTACAACTACAATTACGACTACAACCATAAGAGTAAATAATAACATAGTAGAACGGAAACTCCCGCTCCGGACGGGCTCAAGGTCACGATATTAGAGTATTCGTTAAACAGACTACTCAGTCAGACTGTCACGGCCGGCGTCGTCGCACGCGCGTTTGGTTGTTTATAATTTGGATGTAATAGTTTTACGTGAGCCTGTATGTATTTTATTTTATATTTGTAGGTACTTAAATTACCTTAAATGGCTTCATTTGGTATGTCACTCATAATAACTTCTTATTTAGAAGTGTCTATAATTATGTAGGTACAGTCACGAGCAATAATATATGATTAAGTAACATGTGAGATATTTATGCGGTCCGTGTGATTTGATGTTTTTGCTTCCAAAGTGAATACATATTTATGGTGGTGACGAGTCACTTAATTTTGATTTTGTATAGTATCAGATATTTTTAAGCGACTCAGTGTCCGATATTTATGCCCTAAACCAAGAACGATATATATGCCGGCCGCAACCCATTAGATCTTTATGCCGTCGAGTGTCGTCATATACTTTTGCCTTCTACCGTGATCAGATATTTTTGCAGCGCTGTCCATAATCATATATTATTGCTGGTGACTGTACGTAATGATTTATAAATCTCATATTTTGAAAAACTGGAATAAAATAATGATTTCAAAGCAAAGAAAAACTAATATCTTAGTGATATTATCTTTAGATGCAAGTATCTAATATTTAACAGCAACCAACCCTAGCAACACGCCTGGACGACAGAGGGGTGTAACGACGTGAAGGGGTAAGTAGGTATATAAATGGGTGCGTTTTGAACTCGGCCAAAAGAGATTCCGTTCTACTATGTTATTATTTATTCTTATGCTTCAACTACAATTGCGACTACAACTAAGATTACAACGACTACGACTACGGCGACTACAACTACGTCTACTGCTATGACTACGACAACGACAACGCTGCCGGCGTCTCACCTTGGCATAGAACTCGTCCTGCTCCGCCGACAGCACTACCTCCCTGAAGTCCTTGTGCAGGCCGGGCACGTGCGCCAGACTCACGCGGTGGTTGCTCATACCCAGCAGCTCGTGCACCATCGCCTGGTACGTCCACTGGGGAGGGGGACAAGGTCACAGTCGGAACCAAGGACGATTGTAGGAGCCAGTTAGCTTTCTACACTTCCTAGTAGTTGTAGTTAGTTCTTGGGGTGCAAAGAAAACCTAAGTTAAGTTCTTGTAGTTTATTGAAAGTTAAGTATAGTTATACATCTAACAAACAAACGGGCAGGAGCGGCGGCGGACGCCCGGGAGCGCCTCAAGGTCAGCAAGTATAGCTGTCTCGGCGCCCAATACGAGTTCCTGCCGTTTGGCGTCGAGACACTGGGTCCTTGGGGTAAGGATGCGCTCGGGCTCCACAGGGAGCTGAGCAAACGCCTGAAAGAGGCAACAGGCGACCCTCGCGCGGGCAGCTTTCTCGCGCAAAGAATTGCTATTGCAATTCAGCGCGGGAATGCTGCCTGCGTGATGGGCACCCTGGCGAGAGGTCCTGGTTTGGTAGGTATTTATTTTTTTATTTTTTAAGTTAGTTTTAGTTTTAATATTTTTATTTACTTAGTAGGTAGTGTTAGTCCATTGTACATTTGTTTTAAATAAATTATTTAGTCAGTTATTCGTTATTACAGTAAAATGGTTACACAGTTGGCGATTCTTTCTCTTGATGTGTATCGCATGCGAGTTCGTTGTGCACTCAGGTAATATTACTTACAATAATAAATATATTGAATGTTAGCGCGCGGCCTGAAAGTAGGTTGCAGCGTCAACAGAAAGATGTACGGTAATAGACCGTACAACGATAAAACCAAGAGGACTGCCAATGGCTATACAATGTCGCGTTCCTGTAAAATAATGGGCCTGCTGTAGCTAGTTTCACTATAGAGAGGTCTCTGTACCATTAATTTTGTATGACGCTTAGACCTCTGGCTAACACAATAGCGCCATTAATGAACTGAAAGAAAAAAATAATTTAGGTGACGCTATTGTGTCAGCCAGAGGTCTAAGCGTCATACAAAATTAATGGTACAGAGACCTCTCTATAGTGAAACTAGCTACAGCAGGCCCATTATTTTACAGGAACGCGACATTGTATAGCCATTGGCAGTCCTCTTGGTTTTATCGTCCTTGGCGGCAGCAAAACAAAAAACGTATTCGATATAAATATTTTTTTTTATTCATCCCATAAGGGATAGGCAAAGGAACTGAGTCCATACAGCCACGTCTGATGTGTTTTGTAAATTTCTGTATATTAAAGTCCTGTCATCGTCAGAGTTATGTCAGTCTGTCCTAGTCACGTCCTGTCAACTGCTCATGCCTTCCGTAAAGCGACTTTACGGCGAGCTACGGCGAGCAGCAGCCGGCGGATATTTGGGGGTCACAAACGGAGGGAATACGCGTTTTCACTTGAATTCTTCATTTGCTGGGCACTTTCACGTCAATTTGTTTTATAATACACTATCTTTATTATCCACCAAACAACATTAAGCACAGAAACTAAAATTCAATTAAAGACACGATCCACTCTCATCGGTTTCCCGCCAAATTCCTATAAATATAACCCATGACATGCTAATGCCAACCTGACTTAAAAGTGGTGTGACAGGGTCGTCCCGTCTGTCAATTATGAGCAGCTGCGGCGTCGGCAGCTCCCCGTTCAGCGGGATGTTGTTGTCAATCAGAACGGCTTCCCTCCGCAAGAGGTCACGGACGCGCTCCGCGAGCCGCGCGCAGGGCTCCGACGCCGCCTCGTAGCGGACGGCGGCGCGGCGCTTGAGCGACAGCAGCACGGACAGCAGGCCCTGGGCGCAGCGCTGCAGGTGGCTCTGGTTCCAGGAGCGGCCTGGACAGCATTGCATGTTCATTCAGAATAAAACAATTCAATATCATGGGACATTTGACACCAATTGACCTAGTCCCAAACTAGGCAAAGCCTGTACTATGGGTACTAGACAGCAGATAAACATACTACTTATATACATATTAAACATCCAAGACCCGAGGACATTGGTATTCATTATAGAAACATCTGCCTCGACCTGGGATTGAATCCGGGACCTCAAGCTTCATAGTCAGGGACTCCAACCACTAAGCTATTCGGTCATCAAATAACATTTCAATCATGCAACATGTTAACTCATTTCATTTATGTTCTTCTGTTAGGCACAGGCGCCCTGGGGTCGGAGGGAGGGGGGGTTTCGGCTTACCATGAAGGCAGCCAACAATATTGAATGAGAACAGATGTCTGTCCACTGCCAAGAAGTCGGCGAACACCTCCTGGACCTCCCTGACGGCCTCCTGCTCATCACACTCCGCCAGGGTCTTGATGTCTGCCTTCGAAATCACATTGCTGAAATCTGAAATACAAAAGAATGTGTCATTGTGCTTTTTTAAGAAACAGGAATAACAAGCAATATATAAAATATTTAAAAACTTATTTATGAATTACTACTTGAAACTATAGGGGCGTTTACTATAAAATATCCCCGTAGTGATCTGGATGGAAAACATGTCTTTACATAAACTCCAATAAAAAAAATTAATAAATCATTACACCTACATAGTCAAAAATAAAGTCATAAACCACTCAAATTCCTCATGGCACTAAGAGCTGTCTCCAAGCCCTTGTACTCACAGAACCCATAGCCTTTGGGTTTCCCGGTCTCTCGGTCAAACACTAGTTTGAGTGACAATACCAAGCCCCACCTCACTGAATATGGAATAAGCTCCTCGGTTTTAATGCAATATTTTTTGAGTGTTCAAAGCTCTATTGTATGATAAGTAAAGCAAAAAAATTTCATATCCTGTATAGTCCTAACCAAGAAGGATAGTATACGGAGTGTCAAAGCCCATACTTCGAATCGTTCCCCGCAGTCATAATACAATTCAGGCAATTTTTAGATGGCGCCAAGGTTGTAGGCAGCGGGTCAAATAATAACAAAACAGCAGTTCTAATGTGTCACTCAAGCAAGCTAGATGGCGCTGAATGTAAATAAGTACGATTCAAAGTATGGGATTTGTCAATCTGTTTACTTTCCATGATCCTTGGTCCTAACACATACTCAAATGTTACTTTTAGAATCAAATTGTAAATAGCATTTAAAAAAGTTGACTTACATATAAAATAAACTCCATATTTAGGGTACCGCAACTCCCTAGACAGCAGGGCAATGTTCTCAGACGTGGGGCGAAGAAACGCTATGCATTTCATATGCTTCAAATTGTCCCACTTAGCGTGATTGTCAATCCTCTCGAAGAGATACACCTCCTTCTGGAGAATCTCCGACTGGCTAAACACCATGCTGACAATACTGGTCTGAGGACAGTAAAATAAAATACATTTATAATTATATGGGTAGGAGCCCATACCCCAGACATCTAACGGATCTTCCCATACCATATAGCATCTAAAAGCAAAAATCTATTTACTTTATGGGAATGAAGTGTAAAATGAACGGAAAAATCATCAAACTATGACGAAATTAATTCGCAACTCACTGTTTCTTTATCCATCAGTATAACTTTCATGCCTGGCCCACTTTCTTCGGTCATCTTTGTTATATACATCTTAACTGCTTGAATCACATTCATTTTTGTAGTTTTCTTTAAAATACACTGCGAAGTAACTAGATTTTTGTAATTACTCGCTAAACTCAATACTATTTACAGTGAATGAATCGAACGAAAATGTTATGATTTGATACCACTGCCACCCCTCAGTGTTGCTAAGAAACTGATACAAGAACAAGAAATAGCTAAAGGTGTCACGTTAACAAAGTTCCTTGCTTTCACATCACAGGACCACACTAAAATTGGATTTCGTTTTTTCACCTTCTTTCTTGCATTTAAAAATTGACATGGGATACTGGCAATATATTTGTTCGTTTAAGGTTTTGAAAGTGGCATGAAATTTAAAACATTTGATTTATTTAGTTTGGTGGCTAACATTCAGTGAACGTCATTCAATAGGCCCAAGAATCATTATTTTTAGCCTAAGTTGAATTCTTGGCAGCACTGGTGTTTGAAACTGTCAAATATCAATTGATAATTGCGTTTTATTTCTGCATGAATCTTCTTTGGTTTTCAATAATTCGCTGTAATAATATTCGAACTACAAAGTTACTATCCTGTTGTTTTTAATTCTCAATAAAACTTAATAAAATCGAAATAATGCATATCACAAAACAGCAATAATTTCGGTTTTATTTCCGTGATTTACGACGTGACGTACGCTGACGTGCAGTCATCGTGCAGTCAATTACGTGATACGTCATACGTCACATCACTAGTTATCTGCGAAAGGTCGGCTGGGTCAGTGGAAGCAAACGCCGAATGTATTAATTCTTAATTAAAATTCAGACACTTCGACTCACATAACCGCGCAAACATGTTCTCCCGCGTACTAAAGCCGGTGGGCACCGTCGCCATTCAAAATGGAACCAAGAACTTCTCCACATCTCCTCAGGTAGGAAAGTAAAACTACCTTACCCACCTCACGATATATTCCACGAACACTAAAAGTTAGTCCCTAAGTTCCAACTTCCCAGTGATGTACGAATTGGTCTGATAAAAATGCGATTTTCAGAGGAATTTCAAAGTGGTGGTCGCTGGGGCCGCTGGCGGTATCGGCCAGCCCCTGGCGCTGCTGATCAAGCAGAACCCCCTGGTGACCCGCCTGGCCTTGTACGACCTGGCGCCCGTGACGCCAGGCGTCGCGGTCGACCTTTCCCACATGGACACCCCTGCCAAGGTCAGCGGACACAAGGGCCCAGAACAACTCGCTGACGCCATCAAAGGTAATTTTGAATGAAGAACAGTGTGTACACAGGGTGGGCAACATTCAGAAGTGATAGTTAGATGTTACATAATGTTTATAACCTATTTTTTTCGCTAGTCTGTTTAGGCTATTTTTGTTATGCATCAAGTATAATTTGAACTTGAACCTTGGCTGATGCCCAATTTGATATACTAGGAGTGGTTGTAGTAAAATCCAATAAGATGTCTTTCCAATTTGATTCTTATTGGTCTTTGTAACCTACTTAGTGGTGACCTTGACATTGCATTGAAAATAACAGGTTATTTTTACTCATAACTTCAAACGTCATGTTGATAATTTATGTTTTGTATCAGTATTATATTTAACACATTTGATTACATGAAATAGGTTTTTTAAAATACAACATGTTATGAGTATTTATTATGTATGTGCCTAATTCAAAGTGGACATTCTAGTCTGCATTATGACATGTGATAAGTTGTTTATGTACCTGCCTAGTGTAGTTATGCTGATTAAATAAAAAAAACCTAACAAAATCTATTTCTCTCTCTCTCTCTCTCTCTCTCTCTCTCTCTCTCTCTCTCTCTCTCTCTCTCTCTCTCTCTCTCTCTCTCTCTCTCTCTCTCTCTATCGCTCCCTCTCTGTAATCAGTCTTTTTATGATGCAGTGTTTTGCTAACTTAAATTCTTTTAAATTAATATGACTCAATTTTGAAATGGACAGGGAGCAATCTGCATTTACTACTAATACTAGACTTAGCCTTAGTATAGACTTTATCGGTCCTCTTGAACCTTGAACTTCATCCATGTGCCTTACGTATCTCCCGGCCCCCAGGCGCGGACGTGGTGGTGATCCCCGCGGGCGTGCCGCGCAAGCCGGGCATGACGCGCGACGACCTGTTCAACACGAACGCGTCCATCGTGCGCGACCTGGCGCAGTGTGTCGCTGAGAACGCGCCCAAAGCCATCATGGCCATCATCACCAACCCCGTCAACTCCATGGTGCCTATTGCTTCAGAAGTCCTCAAGAAGGTAATGTAAATAAACTTAATTAACTGTGTAGCTATGAGCTTTTCGGTGAAAGGTAACCTGCACGGTCCTATGAAGCAAGAGAAAATACCTGGATTATGAGCTCCCACTTTTTTGGTGGTGTTTGAACAGTTAATTGTTAATCAGGTATTTTTTTAAAAGATGATGTTTGGCATGGGTATGTTTATGAACTAAAAAACAATTACTTTGCTCACCCGCGACCACTAATGACAAATAGTTATATCTGTGCGGCAAATGTATGTTTCCATGCAACACCTCCACCTCCACTGCTACACGAATCAACACATGCCACACAGACCCAACTATCACCACCACCACTATACTAAACGCTGACGCGTTTCGGCACTCTCCACGAGGCCATTTACGAAGCACAACAACAACCGCTCAACATGCCACCACTTCCACTACTGACATATGTAAACCATGTACTCAACTTAGTTAATGACAAAACCAACGTACCCACTAATATTTTATAAATTCCAAACTACCCTTTTATGTAAGTCCTAAACT